>WNWK01011892.1:31356-62235 GCA_009830355.1 Cherax destructor | reverse complement strand
AAGACGAAGCAAACATCGTAAGTCACAATCAAATTTCTTACGTTATAAATATCGGTTATCGAAAATAACGTAAGATGATAACATCGTAAGTCGGGGTTCCACTGTATTAAAAATAAAAATAAATGGTTACAGATAAGGAAAAAGATATATATATAATAAAAAATAGGTTACACAATCATATTTAGTGGGAAATTTAATATAGTGAGGTAGCAGTTATTAGAACAAATATGAAGTTAATTACATTAACCCTTTGAGGGTCGAGAGGCCCTCTCCCAAACTTGTTCTCAGGGTCGAAAATTTTTCAGAAAAAAAATAAATTATTTTTTCTTATGAAATGATAGAGAATCTTTTTCCGATCATAACGCCACCAAAATTATGAAATTTGATGGAAAACTAAAGGAATTATGCTCTTGCGAAGTTAGCGGTATCGATGACATTTACGCGTCGGCGATTTCGCCCAATTTGAGCCCTATTTTCGGCAAATTCCAGTGTTTCAGTCTACTAAAATTATAGCTATTTCGCTAGAACTCCATTTCTTCTATCGATTGAGTACAAAAAACCGTCTATTTACCAATTGCAACTAAGCAAAATAGTGGTCAGAAAATGGCAATTTGGCCAATTTCACACAAAATTCAAACGATAGCAATTTCAAAATAGGGTCCAGAATAAACAATGCAGACATTCCTGGCACTAAAATAACATCTTCTCTGTTCATTAGTCACGTCATCAGGCGCCTTTTACATTACTTTTGCTTTCGATTTTGAATTTTTATTCTCACAAAAAATAGAAGATTTACTGTTATGCATACAACTGCATCATTGTAAAAATGGTATAAATAATATCAGAGCACTTGTGCAAGAATATTAGACTCGCCAGTTGATGTGTATTGGACGCATGGTGTGATTTGTTTACTCTTGAACATCGACAAAAATCGAACATTTTCGCTACTTTGCGCTCAGTTTCAAGGTACTAGTCATCGTAAAAACAATCAAAATCATCACCATATCTATAGTATATCTTCCATTCTATCGAATGAGACCAAACAAAACAGAATACAACTATAAATACCATACGAAAATACACCCGAAAGTCGCTGTTTTAAATAAAAAAAACGGTCAGTTTTTTTTCTCTGATTATGCACTGGGTGCTTCAGGATTTTTTTTATACTGCACACACTGACCACGCAGACCCATTCTTTCATATGTAGGCCTACCAGCTTTCTTCCACCAGATTTGAAGGCACTAGAATTTAGGCGTACAAGTACGTGACCGACCCTGGCTGCACTGACGTACTAGTACGGGACCGACCCTCAAAGGGTTAATATACAATTTTGAAGTTAATTACATTAATATACAATCAGTTTTGTGAGAAATATAAGATTGTGAGGTTGCAGTTACTAGTTCAATTGTTGCACTAACGCAGACTAAGGATTAGGTCATTGAAGTTGATCAGTCTCTGTAAGGTTAGCATCTCGAAGGAAGTTGTTGGACAGTTCATTTTCATTCGTGATATAGTAAGCACGGCCTACATTTGATTTCTTAACTAGGATTTTTCCATCCCGTGTAAAGCACTGGTAGATTTTGTCATTATTCTCACATTTAAGCTTTCTTACTCTGTATAGGAGGTTCTGACGTTTTTTTGTGAGACACTCGTTTACATAAAGATCTTTTTTTGCACTAATTGATGTTTTAATCAGATCGGTTTTACTGTCTATCGTGTGAAATCTAAGCATAACACTCTTTTTTTCTACCTTGTGTGCCAAGTAATTGTGATTCTGTTATCTCTGATGGTGGTACTACTACATTTAAGTGGTCTTTTATGGTCTGAAGAGCAGCATCTTTGCAGTTGGTATGGTTTATGCCACTTGGAAAGAGTGCACTGCTAATTATTACCGCGTTGGATAACTTATCTTGCTCAGTTTTATCTTCTTGGTTAGAAAAATAGACCGTCAGCTGGGTATCCATGTTGGTCTTCCAGTTCTTGACAGCATCTTCAACCTTCGTGTTTAGGGATGTTATTTGTTCTGTATGGCTGGCTATGACTGATTGGAGGGTCTTTCCAAAATCAGCCATTCCAGCTGATGTAAACTTCTGTTCAAAGCTTAGGATCTTGCTTTCAAGGTGGCCTAACTTAGTTTCATGCTTAGATAGTGTTGTACGAAGATTCATGTTTTCCTCAGTTAGGGTGGTGATGTATGTCTTAAGAGTGACAGGATCATTTGTCATACCTGAGATCGTTTCAGATGGATCAAATCCTTTGAAGACAGTGTGGTTTGAGGGAGATTCAGTCATGATTGGTGTTGTTGCTGTCCCGTCGTCTTGGGTGGTGGTTGAGTAGGGTGAGGGAGAGGGAGAGTCAGCCATTGTGTTTGTTGACGTGTTGCCTGGGGTGGTGGTGGGGGGTGGATGATGCACCGGCGTCCTGCTGGGTAGTCAAATGAAATAGTCGAGTTCTTGGTGATTTCTTGCTGTTCTTTTTGCTGCTGCTTCTGTTATTAGGTCTCATAGTAGTACAGGGGATGTTGTAGATAGGACGTAGAAGCTATAGTTGCTCAGAGCTTGTTATGGGTGCTCGTCTGGCAGCGGGCTGTGTTTTGGGTTTGAATGGCACTCTCCACTTGGATCGATAATTTTTCGAGTAGGTGGTCTTACTGTTGTTATTCTTTAGTCATTCTGGGTTCTAGGTGCGTTAGTGCAGCAGTTCTGCAATTAGGCCATCATAGAAGCGTTGGTGGGTTCTGGCTGGAGAAGAAAATAACAGAGCTTGGGTGCCACTGCCGCTGTATTTGTGTATGCCTAGTTCTATTGCTAACTTAATACATGTATATGATAGTGTAAACATGTTATCAAACTTTGTTTCTATAGCATTACCAAATAAAATAATCCATTCTCTTGTGCTCCTTGTAACTAATCTAATGACCATATAAACTGTTATTGCAATACAAATAATTGATTTGATTTGTTTAATCTAATTTAATAAATTGCATTACTACAAATAATAAATTGATTATGTTGACCTATTATAAAACTATTATGCTTCAAAATTATGTTCAAATTTCATTGCTTAAATACTCAATTATACTTATATTGTAAATTGTTTACTATAATTTTTAACATTTAGTCTATTATAGCTTAATTAATTTTAAGTTAATTTTAAGTTTGCCCATAATGCTCTGTATACAAGGGGCTTTTGGCATGTACACCCCATTATTACAACTCCAATGTAAAACTTTGTATCATGTCACAATAAATTATTATTATTATTATTATTATTATTATTATTATTATTATATGCATTTAAATGCAATTAAAATTAAAAGTGAAAAAAAGGGTAATTCATTTTAAGGTGGTAGTCTGGAACCTAACCTGCCATGTAAGTGGAGCCCTCCTGTATTCAGTTATCTAGTACAGTAGCTGTAAGTTTCTAGCCCAAGTCATACTGCATGTCTTTTCCACAATCTACAAGATCTGGGCAAGGAGGATTCTCTCAAATTCAAACAAAAAATTTGATGTAACTTACAATTTTTTTTTTTTTCAGGTGTTTGATTCCAGCTTGAACTTTACTTGTATTCTACTCACTGACTGTCAGTTGGTACGGCCGTCAGGTATCTTCATCACCCCTGATGATGATCTCTTGGTTATCAATTATTGGGAAGACACTGTCGCAAAGTTTAGCCTCACTTCCAAGATATCCTACAGGTACCTAAGGGACATATCCTGAAACCATGTTACTAATTCCAAATATGCCTACTAAGTGTTGTTCAAAATAATTTCATGTTATAATCTGTGAATTTAGGTATAAAACAAACTATAACCCAACCCCTTTTTAGGTAAGATATACACTGTAATGCAATAATTTTCCCTCATTACACAGGAGCATAGTAGAGTAAATTTTAGCAAGTACTAAAGATTTTTTTTCTTTGTGAACAAACATACTCTTGTCTGGCTTCATTCATATATTTTTGTTCAACCTGGACTTTACGAACTGTTTTCATCCAGAGGTTGTTCATGATGAGGGATTGCATTATTTATGGAAGCCTTTTGGTTATTTACCATTGAGAACTGTGCAGAGTTTGATGTCCTTTCTTCATGATATTGCCAGTGTCAGTTTTTTTTTTATGGTTTTTATAATCTTGATTTGCAGGATTCTCACTTAACAAAAGTAAATTTATAAGTCCATGGAGTTGGATGTGAGTGGCCAGGATGGTGGTGGACGACCACAGGGAAGAGCTAACCACTGAAGAGCTGCAACAGACTGCAGCTGAGGAAATTGCTTCAAAAAAAAGAGGAAGAGAGAGGGAAGAATGTGCCTTCTTCAGTGATTAAGGACATGTGTGCAAAGTGGAGCGAGTTGCAAAGTTTTGTGGAGAAATATCCTAACAAAGCTGTTCCAAGTTGTGTCTGCAACATGTTCAATGACAATGCCTTGTCCTATTTTAGGCAAATCTTAGAGACGCTAGAAACAGACCTCTCTGGACAGATTTTTTGTGCGACAGGGGTGCAGTGACTCTCAAGCTGGTCCTAGTGCCAGTAAAAGACAAAGAGAAGTAACCCTGGATAGGGCCTTGATGCCTGAATTCCTTATGGACAGGAATCCTCGTCCATAACCTCTCCTCCTCCCTCTCCCCTCCTCGCCATCTTCCATACGCCAACAAGTCTTCAATAAAGGTAAAAGTGATGTTAAATGTTCATTTATCCATTTCATTAGTCATTTATATTTATTTCTCATAGTTTTCTGTATGTAAAACTATAGTTATTCTCTATAAAATGTATTTTCTGTTAATATTTTTGGGTGTCTGGAACAGATTAATTGGATTTACATTATTTCTTATGGACAATATTGCTTCAGTTTTCGTACGATTCGGTTTTCGTCACTTTTTCAAACGGATTAATCACGAAAACTTAGGTTCCACTGTACTGTGTACAAGGAACACATACAATTGTTTCAGTTTCAGTGTTAAGGTAGCCTGTGGCCTGGTGGCAAAAGCTCTCGCTTCACACAGTGAGGGGTTCAGGTTCGACTCCCGGCAAAGGGTGGAAACATTGGGCATGTTTCCTTACACCGGTTGTCCATGTTCACCCATCAGTAAAAATGGGTACCTGGGTGTTAGTCAACTTGTGCGGGTCGCATCTTGGGACAAAATTGACCTAATTTGCCCGAAATGCTCTGCATAACGAGCAGCTTTCTATATACATAGTAGTGTCTCATTGATGTCAGCTAGGCCTGTATACCTTGTACATGTACTTGCAGAAATAAAGATATTAAGGTGTATTAAAACATGGAAATAAGTGAATGTTTGACTTTACTGAGTTATATATATTTAGTGTGGTTAGTGAATTCCACTGTTATCATAAAATTGTAATAAATTTGGAATAAATAAGTCATATTTGTGCCACTTGCACTGTTTGCTTGTAGGGAAGCTGGTGGTGGAACAACAGCTCCTGGTTTCATTGTTTACTTTTGCTAGTTAGGCATACTAGTGTGTAGAACATAGTCAACATTTGTGTAACTAACATGATACACTGTGTACCCTTTGGCCTTAGATTTTTTCAAATGTATGAATAGATTGAAAAAAGCCCAGAGTTGTGCTAAGGTCAAAAATATTAGCGTGGCAGATTTGAAGGTATAAAAAATTGTGCGTACTAGTATATTGGACACAGCACTTGCATACTAGTATGTCAGATACAGTTTAAGGGTTAAAGGTTTGTGTAACAGCCTAGCCTAAATTTACTTATAATACTCCTTGTTTCTCTCATCATTTGTTATAGTCACCAAGGAGACCTTTGCTTTTTCACTTTTCTTTTTTGCATTTAGCATTGGTTGTGATTCATCTACAAATGGCTAGAAACCCATCTTTTGATGGATCTCTAGCCATTTTAATTTTCATGTCAGTAAGCTTTCTGACTGCATGCTCTAGTTTATGATCTGTAACAGGGAGCTATTCTTTTCCAAATATTTTTACATTTAAATCATGGCACATTTATTATGAATTTCTTCATCAGTGCCCTGATTTGCTTGTTGTCTGCCTCCTGAAAGGCCCACCTTTAATTTAGATTTTGTGTATGGCTTTTCATCCTTGTTCAATATATTGCATAAATTTTTAATTATACTGTACTCTCCCTTTCTCCTTGCCCTTGCAATTTAACTTGTAAACTTTTTTCTCAACATTAACTCCTTTAGTAATGTGCAGTGCTAAATGAGTTACACAGATATCATGTGTTCTGTGTACTGTCAAGTTTTCCTTATAAGTTTGCTCATAAATTCAGTTATCCAATATTTATATGGCTCAATCACTTTCCATGCCCAACTCTCTATTGTGGTAATTATTTATGATTGTCACTATTAATCAAAATGTGATATCATCTCTGTAACACATTTACACCCCCCTCCCTCTAAACTTCTCAAACCTTCCAGCAAATTTGTTGGGACAAATTGTATGCTGCTGGATAATAATATACTCTAAACTCAAAATATGTTCCCTTCATTCATAAAATATATTATTATTATTATTATAATCAAAAGAAGTGCTAAACCACAAGGGTTATACAGCCATAAAATCTATTAATTGCACATAACACACCACTAGTCAGTTTTTATTCAGCTGTTTACTTCATTAGTAATGCTTTATTTAAACTGCTTAAAAATTTGCTTTAACAGAATATACTACTGTACAATATTGACTTCAGGTTCTGTAACTATCTCTGTTTTTTTTTTTTGGGGGGGGGGATTTTTTCTTTCTTTTTGGGTCACCCTACCTCGGGGGGAGACGGAGGACTTGTTGAAAAAAAAATGCATTGTTTTTGTTGCAAGTAGTTATGTCATTCCTTAGTTGATGCTTCTTTAACACATTAAACTTCTAGCATACTAGATCAGTTTTTTTTAATTGCCAGGGAACTGGATATAAACTTCTAGCATACTAGATCAGTTTTTTTTTATTGCCAGGGAACTGGATATCTTCCCCATGTGATCTGAAGTATAGAACTGGCATCATTTGGATTAAAGCAACAGCTGAAGAGATAAGCAAATGATGCAGCCTTGTATCTTACATATAGTCCAGAGACAGCAATTTTTTTATATTAGTTTTTAAATACAGGTACAACATCGATTTTCTGGACCCTTTGGTTCCAAAGCCTTTCCGGATTACAGAGTTTTCAACTGCTGCCGGAATTTCAAGTTCCTGGTCATAAATTTGTATACATTATAAGAGTTTCCGGACCATCAGTGTCCAGAAAATCGATGTTGTACCTGTATATCGTATGGAAATTTAATAGGATAACTGATCTTTTTGTATAGAAATTTAGCAGATCTGATTTTTTTGTTCCATAGTTTGAGTTGTGGATGTTAATCTATGAAATAAAAATAAATTAATTAGTTAATGATAAAAAAAATATTGTATGACAACTGAACTTTTTTTTTTCAACTATTTCTTAATTACTTACGAACTCCATTATAGCCCGTGAAGATGATGACTATGTTTATCATTGCCCATTTCCAACATGCTCATATTGAAAATATTCTTAAAATTAGATTGACAAAAAAAAAAAACTGATAGTCACACTTTCATTTCTGTTTGTATGCATGCAATTTTTATATGGTACATCAGATTGACTTGTATCCCTGCTTGCTCACCTTGAATATTTACAGTAAACTCTTTGCTTAACTAAGATAAGGACTAAAGAAATGGTTTAAGTGCATTCCATTTTTCCTGGCACCCGTGTCATAATTGGAGATATTCTGTATGTAAGATCTAAGATAAATTTATAATACAATTTAAAACTATGTGCAGAGCAGAGTCCCCCCATCCCCATTTCTTTTCTCCAATTGTATCCAAGATAACACTGCCTGTTTCCATAAAGAAGACAGGCAGTGATGAGTGTTGGTGTGGGAGGCTGGGGCAGCTTTGAGGCAATGAAGGAAATTGATTTACTAAGTACTTTGACTAGGAGGCAGTGGTACATCTTGCCAGATAAACTGTCAGTATAGACCCAAGTAAACTACACAAGTCATAAATACACTTGTTGTAAAACAACTCAGGTATGTGAATTAGAGTAGTATGTAGACTGCTAAGTGATATGTAGCAACTAGTTATACTTTTAATTTCCTTATCAAAACTTGTAGATACAGCTCAAGGTAATAACTGTTAATGACAATATGATACAGCAAAAAAAATCAGAGGCAGCCAGAAAGTTTTTGTGTGGGGGAGGGGAAGGTCTGTCAATTCTGTCTTCACTGGTTTCAGCCCCAGCAATAATGTGGGACTTGATTTCAATCTCTTAAACACTATTATTATTTTTTGTGTGAAGGATGCAATAATTTAGCACCTCAGCATTTATTTGAAATGTCTGTTGAACTTTTTTTGTAACATATGCATGTTTAAGTTGGTGTGTTTAGTGAAGAGGAATTCACATTCAGCAGGCCTGTTCTTTTCCTTACACCCCTTCAAGGAAGTCCATTGCCAATGTGAAGGCACTTGATACTAGGAGTTGAACCTCTTCTACCCTCCTTGGATTGAAGGTAAATACTCATTGCATAAGACTTTTTCACCTCATTGTCTGTAATTAAGTTTTTTTTCACTAACAAATGCCATCATGACCATACGCTTCACTTAAACCCAGGGGTGAGCAGTGCCTGGTAAATTGCTGGAGGTTCATATCAGCTGAAAAACCTCTGCAGCAAATTAACCCTTCAGGAATATTACGTCATTGTGGGCCCTTTATACAACATCTTTTGAGTATGCAGAACCAGTAAGGAACCTGCATCTGAAAAAGCATGCTGAGATGTCCTGAGAATTGACACCAGCAACCACAGATCCTTAATTTTCTTATTGGCACCTTAGGCATTGCTAATATGTCTTACGTGCTATAGTTAATATTCAAGAGACAAGACAGGGTGATGAAATGATTGAAAATAGACACAAATATGTGTATGGAATGGGACACATTCAGAAAGACACTGGCCTCAACCAAGTGCAGGGGAAAAATATTCTCCCTTACATCAAAGTAAATCTGTGCCCACGATGTACAGTATTTTACAAAAATTTAAATAGCAATTTACTGAAAATGCAAGTTACAGTTGAGTGAAATAGGCACACTGAGAGGGGCCAATGTATCTGAAATACGAAGGGAGGCACTGATCAGAGAAATAGCACATATCAAACTTAAGCAATCTTACAGGAGACAAGAATCTCAGGAAGAACTAAAAGCCATAAAGGAAGTTTAAAAAAAACAAAACAAAATACTTCTCTTATGCCAAATCTCTGTGGTTTAGCGCTTCTATTTGATTATAATAATAATAATAATATGCCAAATCTAAGAGTAAAACATCATCCAGTATTAGACCCCTGCTCAGGCGAGGTGGGACATACACATATGATAGACACGACTGTGTTCAGCGAGCTGTTACCCAGACTAAGGGTCGACAATCTAAATGAATTCTTTATGACCGGACCCAAAATCTGGTCATTTAAAAAATCTGATATTATCCTAACAGCACAAGGCAATAAATGACATGCCCATGCACTCTGCTCCAGGCCCAGAGTCATGGAACTCTGTGTTCATCAAGAACTGCAAGAAGCTCCTCTCTCGTGCCTTCAGCATTCTATGGAGAGGGAGCATGGCCACAGGGATCATCCCACTCACTAAAAACAACAGACATAGCCCCACTCTACAAAGGTGGCTTTACAGACCGATAGCACTAACATCCCATATCATAAACTTCTTTGAAAGGGTTCTAAGAAGGAAGATCGCCAACCACCTAGATACCCATTAATTACACAACCCAGGGCAACACGGGTTTAGAGCAGGTCGTTCCTGCCTGTCCCAGCTACTGGACCACTATGACAAGATCCTGGATGCTATAGAGGATAAACAAAATGCAGATGTAGCATACACACTTTACGAAAGCCTTCGATAAGTGCGACCACGGTGTAATAGTGCACAAAATGCGTGATAAAGAAATAACAGGAAAAGTTTGTAGATGGATCTATAACTTTCTAACAAGTAGAACACAGAGTAATAGTAAACAGAGTAAAGTCTGAGGCAGCTACAATGAAAACTGTTCCACAAGGCACAGTACTCGCTCCCATCCTATTCCTCATCCTCATATCTGACAGATGTGAGCCATAGCTCCGTGTCTTCCTTTGCAGATGACACCTGAATTGCCATGACAGTGTCCTCCATCGAAGACACCGCAAGACTCCAGGTGGACATCAACCATATCTTCAAAAGGGCCACTTAAAACTATGAAGTTCAATGAAGAGAAATTTCAAATACAGTGGACCCCCGGTTTTCGTAATTAATTCGTTCCAGAATGCTGTTCAAGTGCCGTTACCAAACAAATTTGTTCCCATAAGGAATAATGTAAATTAGATTAGTCTTTTTAGACCCCCAAAAATACTTACAAAAATACACTTACATAATTGTTCGAGTTTGGAGCAGTACGAAAACCGGGGGTCCACTGTACTCAGATATGGGTGCACAAATTCTAACTGTACAATAGAGCAAAAAAAGTAATGTGAAGGGCCTGGGAGTTATGTCGGAGGATCTCGCCTTCAAAGACCATAACAGTGTATCTACCACATTTGTTAGAAAAATGATAGGATGGATAATGAGAACCTTCAAAACTAGGGATGCAAAGCCCATGATGATTCTCTTCAGATAGCTTGTTCTCTCTAGGCTGGAATACTGCTGTACACTAACTGCCCCCCTCAAGGCAGGCAAAATTGTTGACCTGGAGTGTACAAAGAACTTTATGGCACACATAAATACGATAAGGCACCTAAATTACTGGGAATGGTTGAAGTCCCTTGATTTGTATTCCCTGGAATGACCATAATTCGTTCCAAAACTCTGGTCGTGACCTGATGAGACAACACAATAAGTGTCAAGAGGCCCAAGACAGTTCAACTGCCTCCCAGCATACATAAGGGGGATTACCTATAGACCCCTGGCTGTCTTCAAGAAGGAACTGGACAGGCACCTAAAGTCAGTACCTGACCAGCCAGGCTGTAGTTTGTACGTCAGTTTGCGTGCGGCCAGCAGTAACAGCCTGGTTGATCAGACCCTGATCCACCACGAGGCCTGGTCTCAGACCAGGCTGCGGGGGCGCTGACCCCTAAAACCCCCTCCAGGTATACTGTGCTGTAATAAATGTCTCTTGAAGTGCAATATAAGAAAATTAGTGGGCAGATACTATCCCAACTCAGCTTGTCCTTAATGTTGCTGGTATGTTAACCAACCCTGCTATGCTGCAAGAACAGTTTAGCATGTTTTTGAATGTGTATAACCCTTTTGGTGTTGGTTTCATAGTACAACGCCATGAGCTCAGATAAGCAGCGAGTGGTAAATCTGGACCTAGATATGAGAGAATGGGTCTATAATAATAATAATAATACTTTATTGTGACATGGTACAATGATACATGGTAGACAAGATATATTTCTTAATGAGATGTACATGCCAAAAGCCCCTAATATGCTGTGCATTGCGGGCATTCTTAAGACTACAGTACTTTATTCTAGACTACATGGTAAAAAGTTATGGTTGACAATTTATAAAATAAGTATAATTGCATATCTAAGTTATAAAGTTTGAATATAAGTTGAACATATCAATTAATTGCAGCAATGCAACTAATTGAGTGAGAGAACAATTTAAAACAATTAGTTGCATTGCAGTTACAGTTTACGTGGTCATTATAATGTAAATGTTAGGTAATAGTTAGCTTAGTATGTATTATTCATAACAGTGATTATTCTACTTTGTTGAGAATGTTTGGGTGAGAAGGTGATTTTTTAGCATCGTTTTGAATTGGGGTACAGGCAGGGTTTCTTTGGCAATGACAGGTAATGAATTCCAAATTTTCGTGCCTTTTATATGCATTGAGTTTTTACATAGTGTTAGATGGACACGGGGAACATCGAGGAGTGATCTGTGTCTAGTGTTATGGTCATGTGTCCTGTTAAAATTGGTAAGGAGAAGTTTGAGTGGTGGGTTAATATTTGCATAGAGTGTTCTATGTATGTAATAGGCACAGTAAAAAGTATAGGACAATGGTGAGTAAGTTTAGGTTTTTGAATATTGGTGGAGTATGTTGTCTGGAGTGTGAATTTGTTATCATTCTAACTGCTGCCTTTTGTTGTGTTATTAGTGGTCTGAGATGAGTTATTGATGTAGAGCCCCATGCACAGATTCCATAGGTGAGGTATGGGTAAATGAGTGAGTGATATAGGGTAAGGAGAGCTGGTTGTGGAACATAGAACCGTATCTTGGATAGTATTCCCACGGTCTTTGTATATGTGTCTGAAATTTGAGGCCACTGTCAAGATGGATTCCTAAGAATTTTCCCTCTGTGAGTTTTGCGATAGGGGACCCGTTTATCATTATGTTAAGTGGTGCGTTTGTAGCTCTGTTCCCAAACTGGATAAAATAGGTTTTATCAATATTGAGAGTAAGTTTGTTGGTCATCATCCAGGTAGATATTTTCTGCAATTCAGTATTTGCAGTGTTGGCTAGTATGTCTGGGCTAGGGTGCGAGATAACGTATGTAGTGTCATCTGCAAAAAGTATGGGTTTGAGTAGTTGAGATGCATTTGGTAGGTCGTTAATGTAAATGAGAAAGAGTAGTGGGCCAAGAACACTTCCCTGTGGGACACCTACGGTAATAGTTTGCGTGGTGGAGCTAGCTCCATTTGTGTACACATATTGGTTTCTGTTGCTTAGGTATGATTTTAGGTAGTTGAGGGAGTGTCCTCTTATACCATAGTATGATAATTTTAGGTGTAACAGATCATGGTCAACTGTATCAAAAGCTTTACGTAAATCAATGAAGATTCCCACTGGGATTTCTTTTTTTTCAAGGGCGGTGTAAATTATTTCTAACGTGTATAATGGCATCATTTGTATTTTTATTAGGCCTGAATCCAAATTGACAGTGGTTGAGTACGCTGTTGGAGGTGAGGTAGGAATATATTTGTTTATGAATTAATTTTTCAAAGATTTTGGAGAGAAGGGGTAAGTTAGATATCGGCCTGTAGTTATTAAGGTCTGTTTGAGCTCCTCCTTTATGTATTGGGGTGACCCTCGCTATTTTGAGTATTGATGGGAAGGTAGAGGATTCAATGGATTTGTTAAAGAGTGTAGCAATAATTGGCGAGAGAACTTGAGAGGCTTTTTTGTATATAAATGGTGGTAAGTTATTTAGGTCACCTGCTTTGTTTTTTAGTGTGTTGATTATAAGTGAAACTTCTATTGGGTTGGTTGGGGCTAGGAATAGTGTGTTCGGATAGGTGCCAGTGAGATAGTCGTTAGGTGGAGTATTTGAACTTGGGATTTTGCTTGCCAGCTTTTTACCTATGGTGGAGAAGAAATCATTGAGTTTGTTTGCTGTTTCAATAGGTGGGAGTAGGGGTTCATCTGGTTTTGTTAGCTTGATTGTTCTGTTTGTGGATATCTTTTTAGTTCCTAGAATTTCAGATAGGGTTTTCCAGGTCTTTTTTATATCACCTTTTAAGTTATGTAATCTGTTCTCATAGTACAATTTTTTTGACCTTCTTATCAGACTAGTTAGGTTTGATGAGTAGCGTTTTGTTTGCTCTCTTGTTATTTGCCCCATTCTGTACTGTTTTTCATATAGGTGCTTTATATGCTGGGGGTTAGCCAGGGACTATTTAATCTTTTAGTTGTGATTTGTTTAGTTTTTTTAGGGCAATGCTTGTTATAGAGGTATTGGGTCTTTTTAAGAAAATTATTAATACATAAGTCAGTATCTGGGAAGTTGTCTATTTCTGTTTGCCAGTCAGTGTTTGTCATAGCTGTTATAAAGTTATTTATAGCTGTCTCATTATGTAGTCTGAAGGTAACTTTAGTAGTCTCTAGTGGTAATTTTCCGAGATTTGTTATGAGAAAGGTTGGGTAGTGGTCTGTGGTATTGTCTGTGATTATGCCCGATTTTAATGGGGATATGGTGTTAGTCCAGATATGGTCTAATAGAGAGGCACAGGTCTCAGAGATTCTCATAGGTTTTGTTATTGTCGGGAGCAGCAAGCAGTTGCTCATAGTGTTTGTGAATTCAGTTACTTGTGGGTCCTGATCTTGTAGGAGGTTTATATTGAAGTCTCCTGTGAGGATTAAGTGGTCTTTGTTCATGTGTGCATCAGCAATCATACTTCCTAATTTTTCACTAAATTGTTGAATGTTTGACTGGGGTAATCTATAGATGTTTATAACTGAGAGAGGTTTTTGTAGGTATTTGGATTTAAACTTAGCTATTATATATTCTCCATGTTCATCTCTTGTGCATGTATTGTTAATACATTCAAGCTGGTCTGAGTATAACATAGCTGTGCCACCTCCTTGTTGGTCTGGCCTACAGGTGTGTATGGCTGTGTAACCAGGAATGGCATAGATATCTGTAGTATGTGGCTTTAACCAGATTTCAGTGAGAGCAATGATGGACATACTGGCCTGTAGTGAATTTAATAATGCAGTGAGGTCATCAAAATGTTTGCTTAAAGATCTGACATTGTAGTTAAAGATAGTTATGTTATTGTATGATTTGAGTAGTGTTTTAGCCTGTTCTGCTGTGTAGTAATGGCAGTTGTCATTAGGTTCATGTAAGTCATTTAATAGAAGGTTGGTATCAGGATCAATGTTTGGAATCATAAGATTTAGTGTGATTCTATAATTAAACTTAAAAATAGAACAACGCAAGTAGACTTAAGAATAGGACAATGCAAAAGGATTTCTTGGCACGTGAGTTAGTAGGTTGGATATGTTTACAAAAATGAAAAAGTGAGCTAAGGTAGTCAATTTACAGCTAATAAGAATCTAAAACTATAGCACCTGAGTTAGCACCTGAGTTAGTTAATTAAACAAAAGTTTATATATGGGTGTGATTCTAAAAAGACTTAAGAACAATGAATAATGCTAAACTTAAAGATATGATATCTGATCAATTGATTTTACTAGCTATTGGATTAATACACCTTTAAACAGAAGTCACAGAGGTTTAGGATATATCTTTACAGTGTAATTGATTTATTATTTAACTAGCTAATAGAACTGGTTGGAAAATTATTATTAATAGTAAGTTATAATGGAACAAATATAAAGATTCAGTATTGCACTAGTTGTGATTATAGAATTTATTAAAGGCAATATAATGAAAATCAGAGTTAACTATTAAAGGAGAAGTATGTGGTAAGTGTGCACCATATAAAAAAAAAATCCTGCAGCACGCAGTGCACAAGAAACTGCGACTTTTTTTAGTTTAAAACTGACTTTGCAGTGTATTTTTTATGATTTTTATGGTTGTATTCTGTTTCTTCGTCTCATTTGATGGAATGGAAGATATATTACAGAGATAGAGACGATTTTGATTGATTTCAGAACTGAAAGTAGCTTGAAGTTGAGCTCAAAATAGCAGAAATGTTTGAGTTTTGCCAGTATTCCAAGAGTACACAAATACGCAATCCAGCTTGCCAGTCTAATACACATTTAGGAATGCACTGACATTATTTATACAAATATTACAATAATGCAGTAGTCTGCATTACAAGAAATCTTCTATTTTTTATGCGAGTAAAAAATTCAAAATGGAAAGAAAGCGTAATACATGAGGGGCCTAGAGACGCGACTAAGGAACAGAGGAAATGTTTTTTCTTTGTGCCAGGAATGTGTACAGTTTATTCTGGACCCTATTTTTAAATTAGCAATTTTGTGTGAAATTGGCCAAATTATCAATTTCTGATCACTATTGGGTAGTTAAAATAAGTAAATGAGAGGTTTCTTGTATTCAATCAATAGAGTAGAAGGAATACTAGCGAAATAGCTGAGCAAGACCTATTTTATGCCAATTCCAGTGCTACATTTGACTAGATTTCTAGCTATTTTGCTAGTATGCCTGCCATTTATCGATTGAACACAAGAAACCATCCATTCAACTATCAGAACTACACTAGAATGTTCACAAGTTGGTAATTTGACAAAAAAATCCAGTTGAAAACTAGTAAAAAACAAAAAAACAAAAAAAAAAAAAGCATTCCAGCCACTAAAGTATCCTTTCCTCTGCTCATTAATCATATCCCCAGGCATCTCTTATATTACACTTCCCTTATTTTCAGTGGTGTATGACCTTTGTGGGTTTAGCACTTAGGGTATTATTAAAATCATAACTGGTAAAGTGTATGGTAGAGTTATTATTGGAATAAGAGTTAGGCAGAGAGTAGGATACCAGATGAACAAGGAGTCTTTAGGAAAGGTAGGGGGTGTGTAGATCAAGTGTTTACAGTGAA
This sequence comes from Cherax destructor, assembly GCA_009830355.1. Lineage (NCBI taxonomy): Eukaryota > Metazoa > Arthropoda > Malacostraca > Decapoda > Parastacidae > Cherax > Cherax destructor. The sequence goes on along the minus strand of WNWK01011892.1, from coordinate 45,944 downwards.
ACATATAAGTGAACAGTATTTAGATAAGGGTAAAAAGGTTTTTGTGGCATTTATGGATTTGGAAAAGGTGTATGACAGGGTGGATAGGGGGGCTGTGTGGCAGATGTTGCAAATGTATGGAATAAGAGGTAGGGAGATTATTTCCCAGTAGAAGTAGGCCTTGGACAAAGATGTGTAATGTCACCATGGTTGTTCAATATATTTCTAGATGGGGTTGTAAGAGAAGTGAATGCTTGGGTGTTGGGAAGAGGTGTGGAGTTTATAAAAGATAAAGAATCTAACACAAAGTGGGAGTTGTCACAGTTGCTCTTTGCTGATGACACTGCTTTTGGGAGATTCTGAAGAGAAGTTGCAGAGGTTGGTGGATGAATTTGGTAAGGTATGTAAAATGAGAAAATTAAAAGTGAATATAGGAAAGAGTAAGGTGATGATAAAAAAATTAGGTAATGGAAAGATTGGATATCAAATTGGAGGAAGAGAGTATGGAGGAGGTGAATGTATTCAATGTTTAGGAGTGGTCGTGTCAGAAGATGGGTCTGTGAATGATGAGGTGAATCATAGAACTGACGAGGGGAAAAAAGGTGAGTTGTGCACTTAGGAGTCTGTGGAGACAAAGAACTTTGTTGTATGAGAGTATAGTTATACCAATGCTCTTATATGGGTGTGAAGCATGGGTGGTGAATGTTGCAACAAGGAGAAGGCTGGAGGCAGTGGAGATGTCATGTCTGAGGGCAATGTGTGGTGTGAATATAATGCAGAGAATTTGTAAATTAGGTGTGGGATTACCAAAACTATTATCCAGAGGGTTGAGGTGGTTTGGGCATGTAGAGAGGATGGAACAAAATAGAATGACTAGATTATTATTATCAAATAGAAGCGCTAAACCACAGGGGTTATACAGTAGAATGACTAGAGTGTATAAATCTGTAGTGGAGGGAAGGTGGGGTAGGGGTCGGCCCAGTTAAGGGGAGGATGAGCCAAATCGACCTTTTTTTTTTTAATTACGCAAATATTTCAATGGAAATTTGTCTGTGAATTAAGCAGCATTTGAAACAGACACTGAGTTTTTAGTGACGTTTTGCCTTGGTTATATATTTAAAAAAAAAAAAAAAAAAAAAAGCCCTATTTGATAGGGCTTATGGCAATCCCTCTCCTACAAAATTGGTAAGACATACAATGTTCTAGTTGAAATCAGATGAAAGACGAAGAGTTATGTTATGGAAATAGAGAGCGGTTTGAGCTTTGTCAATAGATTGCATTATACAAAATGTTGAAATACGTTTTTTTTTTTTTTTTTTTTTTTTTGGGGGAAAACAAAAATCACTAACAAGAAACCGTAAAACATCGCAGAATTGCTAATTCAATGGAACCATCATTCATCAGTAACCTACAAAAGAATCATGATGCTATGATAAATGCTTTTTGCATGAGAGGGATTATGTCAATAACTTATTCCTGAGATATTGATAATTATGTAAGTGTACAAATCTTAGGCATCCGAAAGCCACCTTCCAGAGCGGTACATCTCGCCATGCTTATCGGAGGCTGTAAGGCCACTGAGAGACCACTGCACGCTCACCCACTCTACTCGAAATACACTGCATGGCAACTTCTGAGTGAAAATCATAAAAATTGCAATTTTAGGGGTAAAAAAAAAAGTGCCAAAAAGTCTTTTTTGCTGACACCAAGAAAAAAATACTTTTTAGTATAAACATACTTAGAAATATGATAGAAATAAGCAGATTGCATCAACTTGTTGCCAGAATTACATATGCACTAATTTTTGGTAAGAAAAAATTCTTTTCCATAATTTTTTTATTTTAATTTTTTTTTTGGGCGCGAAGGGCTTGGACTTCCAGCAAGCATGCGTGAGCGTGTTAAATAGGAGACAAATGGTTTTTAGGACTTGACGTGCTGTTGGAGTGTGATCAAGGTAACAGTTATGAAGGGATTCAGGGAAACTGCCAGGCCAGATTTGCATCCTGGAGATGGGAAGTACAGTGTCTGAAGGAGGGGCATTAATGTTGCAGTTTTATAACTAGTGTAAACATGCCTCTGGTAAGACAGTGATGGAGTGAATAAGTTTTTCTTTTTTGGGTAACTGCCTTGGTGGGAGATGGCTGTGTTAATAAAAATAACTTCTACATAAAATATAACTAAGAATGGTCATGGTTCAGGGCATCCCAATAATTGAAGCAGGCCTAGTAAAAACTCTTAAAACAGGCTAGGGGGGGGGAACCTATCCTTCCTTAGGAAAAGTAAAAAAAAAAATACACTTCTGCCACTTTTGAGCCCAGTTTAAAGCTACCTCAAGTTTGAAATTGACCAAAATCATTTTTAATTCAGTAGTGTATACCATTCTATCAACCGATACCAAACAACAGTCAATAACACCATCTTGGAAAACACCTCAAAGTTGCTATATCAAACCAAATAAGAAAAAAAAAAAAAGTGATTTCTTAACATACACATCATGGAGTAGGCTATCCCCCCCCCCCCATCCCCTCATGCATACACCCATTTTCTCATGTCTAGGCCAAAATTTACCAGTAATGGCTTATTTGAGGGAGCTGAGCTCAAAACTGGTTTAGCGCTTTTGATTATAATAAATAATGAGCTCAAAACTTAAATCTATGCAAGCAATTCTGGCATCAATAACTTAGCTCTAAGAAAAAAAAATGAAATGTTAATATTGAGGGGCTATATTATCCAAGAAATTAAAGCTACCTTCCTTTTTCTTGGATTGTATATCCTTGTGGGTTTTGATATAATCTTGGATTATATTCATTACCTGCCATGCCCATAATAACTTAGCATAATTTTCCCCTCAAAGGAAGTGCCTTAATGCTGGTGAGAGGCACTTAATTCAAGGAATCTGACCTTTTTCTCCCCTTGGATCAAACCAGATTGTCTCCCATTCCCAAAGCAGGATGACCCATAGTTTTGTTCCTTACCTCTGAATGTAAAGATGACTGACTAGTCCCTCCATAACATATTTAAGACCTCACATGATTTTGAGGAATTTCATAAGCTTAGGCCAGATCAAATGGGTTTAGAGTTACTGTGAATTATTTCCAATGTAACAAGTTCCTAAAAGGAGATTCTTTTTTATAATAATAATAATAATCCTAAAAGGGGAATGTGTTTTCTTAGATGCCCTCTGCCTCTGTGGAAAATAAATGTTCACTATGTCAATAAAATGTCTCTGAACAATGCCTTCATTTATTCATCCATATACAAAGGACGATTTTTTATACTTTTGTAGATAAAGAGCATGTTTCTTCATTTTGGTGCTTTTCTTCTTTAATGGCAGCTCCACACACTAATCCAGCTGGAAAAAAAAAGTTATATATAAAATATGTACATTAACATTTAAATTTTTTTTGCAATGCATACTTTGAGAGTATTGTAATGCTAAAAACTGTCCAGCTCACTGTAAATTTATAATCCTAAGCAACAAAAAATATTAATGAATCTATAAAGTGCCATAATCTCCGCCAAGAGAAAATATAGCTATTTTACGAAGTTATATACATACGTACGTATATGTAATACACTATGAATTTATTAATTTAGACAATACAAGCTTCTGCAGCAACAAACAAGTAATTAACAAGCATACAGTGGCTTGACCAGTTAGCTCACAACTTGAAGCTTACAATTTCATGCTTCATTAAGACACAAACATATACACACAGTTAAAACACTTCCACATAAAATGAACACTTTACATTACTCCAAAGATATCCAAATACACTAAAAATTCTATCTGAACCAAAATTCCATTTAAGATTTATACACTCAAAGTAGATGTCTAGAGGGAAGATAGTGATATTATGTTACGGGACTCACCCTTACCCATCATTATATACTTGAGCATATGGCAGTAGAAAATGTCTCTTTATCATTATTATGAAAATAAGCGTTATATTGGCAAGTGGTATGTCTCCTGTACATCTAGGTAGGGTATTATGTGACGTATAGTTAACTATCCATCCGCTCGTTAACAGGTTAGGAATTCCCGCCTCACTACGTCATCGTACCCAATGAGGGGGGCCACCTGCTACACAGCTGTCAGTAGCTATTCAGCGAGTCAGACAGAGGGACCGAGAGAGTATTCTGTAATCGAGTCAGCAAGCAGTGATCTGTCCGTGATCAGTCAGATGTCATTCAGTCATCATCGAGTTAACAGTCAGTGACCAGTCAATGATCCGTCAGTGAGCATTCAGTCCTCAGTGAGACTTTCATGGTGAGAACTGTCCTCTCACTTTTCCTGAGATGCACCTTGGATTTATTCTTCTGACCTTTGTGAGGTTCCTGTGTGAGCCTCCAGTACCTTGAGTGGGGTTCGTCTCTGTTGCCACTCAAAGCAAGTGAGTGCGCTGTAGTGAATTGAGACGCTGAGGTTCGTCTCTGTTGCCGCTCAAAGCAAGTGAGTGCGCTGTCGTAAGTGAGACTTTGGAATATGTCTCTAATGGCGCTCATAGCAAGAGTGAGTGTTGTGCAGTTGTTGAGACTTTGGAATATGTCTCTAATGGCGCTCACATCAAGAGTGTTGCAACTGTGAAGACTTTGGAATATGTCTCTAATGGCGCTCATAGCAAGAGTGAGTGTTGTGCGGTTGTGGAGACTTTGGAATATGTCTCTAGTGGTGCTCGTAGTAAGAGCGTGTGTTTGCCGTATTGCAGACGCTAGAGTTTTCCTCTAGATTTAGTAGAAATGAGTTTGAGCGACAGTCTTAAAAGACGACCGTGTGTATATCCTTGGAAACAGATTCATTGGAAAACTTCTTTAAGTACGAAAACATTTCTATTCCATTTATTGCTCTGAAAGTGGTTACTAATTAAGAGTGTGGATAGTCTACGTTCTAGATACATTACGGTGATAATAGATTAATAAATAAGTGTTATGCTTTTCGACTCAGTGTGAAGAGTCAAGTAATATGTTAAGTGAATAGAACGTCTTGCAATTTTAGAGCCATTTAGTGTAATAGATGAGAAAGAAGATCGAATGTTGCACCCTTCATTAATAAGTGAACTTAAGATAAACTCGTCTGTAAATATTGTTTCATGAGGACATCATTTTAAATATTTTATATAAAGCTTTCTACGGATTATTAAGTTAATAAAAACCAGAAAGAATTATTGTGATTATTTCGTTCCTATTGATCCCTTTTCATTTCTTTTGTAACTTGATGTTAAAGTCTTGTTACATTGTTACTGGCCTGGGCAGAACAGGCCCTAGAAAGGCCCAGGTTCGTAACATATTACAACACTATTCTGAATATATTTAGACAAACCAAAGGGTGGTTAGGCTGTACAAGCCTAACCACCCTATAATCTTGGTGCAAAGGTTATGAAGATACAGAATTTAAGATATGAGAAAACTCAAACTATTCCTCATACAAATTAAATTTTGTATTAAAGATTATAAACCATGGAGTGAGGTTTGAACCCAGGGCAAGCGATTCCTAAAATTCACAGGCCAGTAGCCATCGAGTTTAAGAACTCGCCATACCACGGGCGAGGCTGGAACCCATCGTCAGTCATAAAATTCCAGACAGATGCATTAGCTACTGGGCCAGCTGGCTACAATAAGATTCATCCAACTAGGTATATTTATACACCATGGGAAGGTTAGCACAGGCACCACTGTGACCACAAATGTAAAGTTTTTACAGACGAATCTCCTGTCAGTGTGGCTATTCCATGGTTAGTTTGCACTAACACTGTACAGGTACAGTAATTTGATTTCAGTCTTGTAAAAAAAACTTTACAGGCATTCTGCCAGACAAAGGCTTTACAACAATTTCCTTTAATCATTAAGACTATGAAGCAATTCACAATTTCCAGAACATGTGTCAATCCAGCATAAATTTGATAAAATGTGTTAAAGGATATATAAAATACATAGTGGTACCTCAGTATACGTCCGTTTTAGAGTAAGTCCAACTTGGTATATGTCCTGTTTGGACGTGAAAATTTTTTGCTTGGTATACAACCTTTGTTTGGAATACGACTGGCGTGCTAGAACTTGTATGGGTCAAAATGAGTCACGACACCGTGTTAAAAGTTATTTAGAGGAGAAAAACCTGCCTCTGAAGGCCCTCCTCATAATGGACAATGCTCCAGCTCACCCTCCAAGCTTGCAGGACTATGTACTGCCAGAGTTTGACTTTATTACTGTAAAGTTTCACCCCCTAACACGACTCCTCTCATTCAGCCCATGGATCAGCAGGTCATCAGTAATTTCAAGAAACTCTACACTAAAGCACTATTCCAGAGGTGCTTTGAAGTGACCTAACACAGAGTTAACCCTGAGAGTGTTTTGGAAAGCCTGGCAGGAAGTTTCATACAGAACAATGAACTCTGCTTGGAGGAATTTGTGGCCAGAAGCAGTGGCTGAAAGGGACTTTCACATCCATGGGTCTGGATGTGAGAGATGGTGATGTGGAAGAGTTAGTGGAGGGGCACAAGGAAGAGCTGACCACTGAGGAGCTGCAAGAACTTGAGAAGGAGGAGCATAAGACTAAGATGGATACACTCTCTTCAGGCTCAAAGAGATAGAGGAAGCCCCTACTTCATTAATCAAGGAAATCTTTGCCAAATGGATGGACGTCAAACATGCCGTAACAGCATTGTCTGGAATGACCAGACAATGTCACATTTCCAAAACATCCTGAGGAGAAGGCAGAAGCAAAGTTCTTTGGACAGATTTTTAATAAAAGTCAAACCAGGTGAGCTTCAATCAGGTCCAAATAGGAAAAAGACAGAAAAGAGAAGGGGACTCTCCTTCCAAACAATATTATTTCCTCCTCCTTCCTTCTCAGCACTATCCTAGTAGGCACTTGACTTTTCAGCAAATTAAAGTGAGGTTAAATTTGCATTTATTTCATTAATTCTTTTGTATTTATGTATTTTAGCATTAATTACATATTTTAGTATTAAGCAGTGTTTAAATTATTTTATACAACCCCATCAATGTATAATATGCCAATAACAATAGGAATTTTTTCATGGGAACTGATTAATTGTTTTCCCTATATTTCTTAAGGAAAAATTCGTTTGGTACAAGTCCAAGGTCCTGGAACGGATTAAGGACGTATACCGAGGTACCACTGTACTGTACTTGGCAGGCAAAAGGGATATACAGTGGTACCTCTGTTTTCGTACAGCTCCCAACTCGAACAATTACGTAAGTGTATTATTGTAAGTGCTTTTGAAAGTATTTTTGGGGGTCTGAAATGGACTAATTTACATTTGTCCTTATGGGAACAATTTCGTTCGGTAACGGTGCTCGAACAGCATTCTGGAATGAATTATCGACGAAAACCAAGGTACCACTGTATTACTCATTTTGGTAGGGACTCATTTCTCCTGTAACTAGTACCATTAGATATTTACTAAATCTAATTACAAGAAACTGTTTGACACACATGCACAGCAAATTATAATTTTTTTTAAATTACATTAATAAAAAATCTAGACCTTATAGTCCTGTAAAAAGCTGGAAAAAAAAGTCAAAACCTTTCAATGCTAGTAATTCCCTCCAGACATGCATCTTGAAATTAATATTCTGGATGACGTACATACAGTGGACCCCCGGCTAACGAACACCCCGGAAATCGTACAATTATGTAAGTATAATATTGCAAGTGCTTGTGGAAGTGTATTTTTGGGGGGTCTGTAATGGACTAACCTACTTGACATTATTTCTTTAGGGAGTAAATTCGTTCGGTAATGGCACTTGAGCAGGCTTCTGGAATGAATTTTGTTCGTTAGCCGGGGGTCCACTGTACTTGTATTTGATAAATTTGTTTTAGTGTCGGTACTGCATCTATGAGCAATATCCAGATATATCCTTGGAGTAACCTAATCTAAAATTGTTATTATTTACAAATGTTTAAGCTCACACAATTGGCAAGTATCTTAAAGCCAAAACAAATAACTAATATAACAGACATGAGCTTAAATTACTGATGCAATGGTAAATAACCTCGTCAAACAAGAGGGCTGTTGTGGGTGGTAACAATACATTCCAAAATTAGTGCTTGGTGAGTACAATTTAGGTGATGCTCATAAGAGCAAACTCAACATCTAAACTTTGGTAAAAAAAAAAAAAAGCTATAAAATAGTATTGATGCATGTAGAACAAATAATTATTTTTTATTGTTTTAAAACATTTTACCACAGTTAAGATACTTAGTTCACCCTTACTATCCAAAACTCTTCCAACAAATCCAAGCATGGTAAGAAAAACAAATTAACCTTTGTTGTGTTACCTGTAAACTGCAACAGCACTTAGTCCACCTGAGCAAGTAAAATATTGTAAATACAGAATAAAAATTTAAACTTTTACCTAACAGCCAGTCTGGTGCTTTTAGACAAGCTTTTAATAAAATTAACAAAACAATTAGCAACAGAAATCAAGACAATATACTATAGGTAATGCCTAATAAGCCAAGTTGGCCAAACAGGTTGAATCGCCTTTTAATTTGATTGTTGCTTTATAACTTTTTACCTTCTACATTAGTTTATTTAATGTAAATAAAAATAGCATGCAGATTTTTAATTCTGCACCAAAACTAAGCAACCTAAAGTTTGCACGAACATACTTAATATAATGTAGCTTAACCTACCTAATCCCATCTTGAAAGGGGTTATAGTATTACAGTACGTATTCAACATAAATTAGGTTGTTAATTTTGTTACTTTCAACTGATTTTTGGCTTGTTTGGCAAAATGATATACATGCTGATAAGTCTACGTAGAAAGTCTGGTTTTAATAATAATAAAAAAAATGCACAGCATACCACCCCAGTTGCATACATAGGCACACAAGTATGAAAAATCTTGCTAACCTCGAGTATCAGAAATTGAGCTACAAATTTACATTTATGGGAGAAGCACTAAACCTGTAGGGATCATACAGCACATGAAGGAATGAGAGGCAATCAGGTTCAATCCTGGCCCAGGACCAAGTGATGAAAATATGTTTGTATGATTAAATGGAAATTTGCCATTTTTGTTATGCATATAGCTGTATAATGAACTGACACTAAGAAAGACTTATTTTTGTCATTACATGTACCACACTATATTTATGCATAATATAGAATCTAATACAAAATGGGAGTTTAGATAAATGGTTCAGAGAACCGACGAGTTTGATCAATTAAGACACGTGCAACATTTGGATATCTTTAGTGAGGAAACATTTTGCCACATAGTGGCTTCATCAGTCCAGTCTTCTTTGTATAGGACTGATAAATCCACTGTGTGGCAAAACATTTCCTTAATAAAGATGTGCAACACTTGGATATCTTTATTAACCCTTTCGGGGTCGGTGCCGTACTAGTACGTTTTACGAGCAGGGGTCGGTGCCGTACTAGTATGCGTAAATTCTAGCGGCCTCAAATTAACCCTTTCAGGGTTATTGACGTACTAGTACGGCTTACGCCCTGGGGTTATTGACGTACTAGTACGCCTAAATCCTAGCGTCCTCAAATCAAGCAGAAACAGGCTGTTAGGCCTAGATGTGATAGAATGGGTCTGTGCGGTCAGTGTGCGCAGTATAAAAAAAATCCTGCACTACACAGTGCATAATGAGGAAAAAAAAAACCGACCGTTTTTTTGGTTTAAAACAGCGACTTTGCAGTCTATTTTCGTATGGTATTTATTGATGTATTCTCGTTTTCTTGGTCTCATTTGATAGATTGGAAGATATATTACAGAAATTGAGATGATTTTGATTGGTTTGACAAAGACAAGTACCTTGAAATTGAGCTCAAAGTAGCAAAAATGTTCGATTTTTGACGATGTTCAAGAGTAAACAAATCACACCATGCATCCAATACACATCAACTGGCGAGTCTAGTATTCATGCACAAGTGCTCTAATATTATTTATACCATTTTTACAATGATGCAGTTGTATACATAACAGTAAATCTTCTATTTTTTTGTGAGAATAAAAATTCAAAATGAAAAGCAAAAGTCATGTAAGAGGGGCCTGGAAACGTGACTAATGAACAGAGAAGACTGTTAGTTTAGTGCCAAAAATGTCTGCCTTGTTTATTCTGGACCCTATTTTGAAATTGGCATCGTTTGAAATTTGTGTGAAATTGGCGAAATTGCCATTTTCTGACCACTATTTTGGGTAGTTGTAATAGGTAAATAGGCGGTTTCTTGTACTCAATCGATAGAAGAAATGGAGTTCTAGCGAAATAGCTATAATTGTAGTTGCCTGATACATTGGAATTTGCCGAAAATAGGGCTCAAATTTGGCGAAATCGCCGATGCGTAAGTGTCATGGCTGCCGCTAACTTCGCGAAAGCATAATTCCGTTAGTTTTCGATCAAATATCATAATTTTTGTGGCGTTATGATCGGAAAAAGATTCTCTATAATTTCATAAGAAAAAATAATTTTTTTGTTTTTTTTTAAATTCTTGGACCCTGAGAACGAGTTTCGGAGACCCCCCTTGGACCCTGAAAGGGTTAAGCGGGAAATGGGTGGTAGGCCTACATATGAAAGAATGGGTCTTTGTGGTCAGTGTGCGCAGTATAAAAAAAATCCTGCAGCACACTGCATAATGAGAAAAAAAAACGACCGTTTTTTTCGTTTAAAACTGCGACTTTGCAGTCCATTTTCGTATGGTATTTATTGATGTATTCTCGTTTTCTTGGTCTCATTTGATAGAATGGAAGATATATTACAGAAATAGAGATGATTTTGATTGGTTTGACAATGACAAGTACCTTGAAATTGAGCTCAAAGTAGTGAAAATGTTCGATTTTAGCTGATGTTCAAGAGTAAACAAATCACACCATGTGTCCAATACACATCAACTGGAGAGTCTAATATTCTTTCACAAGTGCGCTGATATTATTTATACAATTTTTACAATGATGCAGTTGTATACATAACAGTAAATCTTCTATTTTTTGAGAATAAAAATTAAAAATGGAAAGCAAATGTAATGTAAGAGGGGCCTGGAGACGTGACTAATGAACAGAGATGTTATTTTAGTGCCAGGAATCTCTGCCTTGTTTATTCTGGACCCTATTTTGAAATTGGCATCGTTTGAATTTTGTGTGAAATTGGCCAAATTGCCATTTTCTGACCACTATTTTGGGTAGTTGAAATTGGTAAATAGGCGGTTTCTTGTACTCATTCGATAGAAGAAATAGAGTTCTAGCGAAATAGCTATGATTTTAGTGGACTGGAACATTGGAATTGGCCAAAAATAGGGCTCAAAGTGGGCAAAATCGCCGATGCGTAAACATCTTCGAGACCGATAACTTTGCGAGAGCATAATTCCGTAAGTTTTCATTCAAATTTCATACTTTTGGTGTCGTTATGATCGGAAAAAGATTCTCTTATCATAAGAACATAAGAACATAAGAAAGGAGGAACACTGCAGCAGGCCTACTGGCCCATGCGAGGCAGGTCCAAATCTCCCACCGACTTAAGCCAATGCCCCGACCCATCCAGGTCAGGTTACATTCACTTGCCTAACCTACTTCCACATGTGAATCTGTCTGGTGTGATATTGCCTACAACTGCTTTACCTCACCTGCCTACAGTATATAAGCCACTTCTTCATGCATGTGCTATATTCTTTTCAAGATTGATGGACTGATTACATCGACTCAAGACTAAGGGACTGATTACCTCAAACTCCTCCTGATCTTCACCATTCTTTGTATTGGACTGATGAAGCCATTGTGTGGCAAAATGTTTCCACAATAAAGATACCTAAGGGTTGCACTTGTGTCTAATTCAACAAAATGGGAGTTGTCTCAGTCGCTTTTTGTTTTTAGGAGATTCCGAAGAGAAGCTGCAGTGAATGGTGGATGAATTTGAGAGGGTATGTAAATGAAGGAAATTAAAAGTGAACATAGGAAAGAGTACGGTGATGAGGGTAACAAAAATTAGGTAATGAAAGACTGGATTCCAGATTGGGAGGGAGTATGGAGGAAGTGAATGTGTTTAGACATTCGGGAGTGGACGTGTCTATGAAAAACAAGGTGAACCATAGGACTGATGAGGGAAAAAAGGTGGGTGGTGCATCAAGGAATCTGTGGAGCCAAAGAATGTTATCCATGGAAGCAAAATAGGTAATGGATGAGTATAGTGGGACCAAAGCTCTTTATAGGTGTGAAGCATGGGTTGTGAATGTTGCATTGAGGAGGCTGGAGGCAGTGGAGATGTGTCTGTGGTGTGAATATGAAAAGAATTCATAGCTTGGAGATTAGAGGGAGCAGGGTTACTATAAAAGTATTATCCAGAGGGTAGAAGAGGGGTTGTTGAGGTGGTTCAGACATTAACCCTTTCAGGGTTTTTGACGTACTAGTACGGCTTACGCACCAGGGCGTTTGACGTACTAGTACGCCTAAATTCTAGAGCCCTCAAATCAAGCAGAAACAGGCTGGTAGGCCTAGATGTGAGAGAATGGGTCTGTGCGGTCAGTGTGCGCAGTATAAAAAAAATCCTGCACCACACAGTGCATAATGAGGAAAAAAAAACTCTGACCGTGTTTTTGGTTTAAAACAGCGACTTTACAGTCTATTTTCGTATGGTATTTATGCTTGTATTCTCGTTTTCTTAGTCTCATTTGATAGAATAGATGATATGTTACAGAAATAGAGATAATTTTGACTGGTTTCATGATGACAAGTACCTTGAAACTGAGCGCAAAGTAGCTAAAATGTTCGATTTTTGCAGATGTTCAAGAGTAAACAAATCACGCCATGCGTCCAATACACATCAACTGGGTAGTCTAATATTCTTCCACAAGTGCGATTATATTATTTATACCGTTTTTACAATGATGCAGTAGTATACATAACAGAAAATCTTCAATTTTTTGTGAGAATAAAAAATCAAAATGGAAAGCAAAAGTAATGCAATAGGAGCCGGGAGACATGCCTAATGAACAGATAAAATGTTATTTTAGTGCCAGGAATGTCTGTCTTGTTTATTCTGGACCCTATTTTGAAATTGGCATCTTTTGAAATTTGTGTGAAATTGGCAATATTGTCAATTTCTGACCGCTTTATTGGTTAATTGAAATCGGTAAATTGATGGTTTCTTGTACTCAATCGATAGAACAAATAGAATTCTACAATAATAGCTATGATTTTTGTAGACTGAGACTATGGAATTGGCCGAAAATAGGGCTCAAAGTGGGCGAAATCGCCAATGCGTAAATATCTTCGATACCGCTAACTTTGCGAGAGCATAATTCCGTTAGTTTTTCACCAAATTTCATACTTTTGGTGGCGTTATGATCGGAAAAGATGCTCTATCATTTCATAAGAAAAATAATTTATTTTTTTCCGAAAATGTTTCGACCCTGAGAGAGAGTTAAGAATCGAGGTCTCGACCCTGAAAGGGTTAAGAGACAATAAAACAAAATAGGGCGACTTTAAGGACATATGAATCTGTAGTGGAGGGAAGGCAGGGTAGGAATCGTCCTAGGAAAGGTTGGAGGGAGAGGGTAAAGGAGGTTGTGTGTGAAGGGGGCTTAGACATCCAGCAAATGTGTTAGGAGTGGAGGCAAGTGGTTTTAACAACTTGAAGTGCTGTTAGTGTGTGAGCAAGGTAACATGTATGAAGGAATTCGAGGAAACCTGTCAGCCAGACTTGAGTCCTGGAGGAGGAGGGTACAGTGAAGGAGGGGGGAGGATATCTGCAGTTTTGAAATGTGGTATCAGCATCCCTCTGGTAAGACAGTCATGTAGTGAATGCTTTTTTTGTGTGTGGGGGAGGGGGTGTAATCCTACCTCGGTGGGAGACAGCTGGTTTTTTGTCTATTAGGTCTTTGTTCTGTCATTGTGAGTCACATTTTTAAGTATTATGAAAATCCTTTTTCTCATACTTCTATGCTCTCTTCCTATATTTGATCTAGGTTTTCTCAATGGGCTAGTAACCCCTTTTCCTGTATAGCTTACTAAAAAGAAAAAGAAAAAAAAACGTCAAAGTGGGATGTTTGAATGTGCATGGATGTTGTGCGAATGATAAGAAAGAGATGATTGTAGATGTTATGAATGAAAAGAAGCTGGATGTCCTGGCTTTCAGTGAGACAAAGCTGAAGGGGGTAGGAGAGTTTCAGTGGGGAGAAATAAATGGGATTAGGTCAGGGGTTTCAAATAGAGTTAGAGCTAAAGAAGGAGTGGCAATAATGTTGAATAATCAGTTATTGCAGGTAAAGAGGGAATATAAATGCATAAATTCAAGGAGTAAAATAAAGGTTGGATGTGAAAAGCGGGTTATAATAAGTGTTTATGCACCTGGAGAAGAGAGAAGTGGAGAGAGAGAGAGAAGTGGAGAGAGAAAGTGGAGAGAGAAAGTGGAGAGAGAGAGAGAGAGAAGTGGAGAGAAAGTGGAGAGAGAGAGAGAGAGAGGAGAGAGAGAGAGAGAAGTGGAGAGAGAGGGAGAGAGAGAGAGAGAAGCGGAGAGAGAGAGAGAGAAGCGGAGAGAGAGAGAGAGAAGCGGAGAGAGAGAGAAGGGGAGAGAGAGAGAGAGAAGCGGAGAGAGAGAGAGAGAAGCGGAGAGAGAGAGAGAGAAGCGGAGAGAGAGGAGAG
>WNWK01011892.1:0-31256 GCA_009830355.1 Cherax destructor | reverse complement strand
TGGGATTGGGGGCGGGGGGTTTCAAAAGAGTTAGAGCTAAAAAAGGAGTGGCAAAAATTTTTTTAATAATCAGTTATTGCAGGTAAAGAGGGAATAAAAAAAGCATAAATTCAAGGGGTAAAAAAAAGGGTTTGGGGTGTGAAAAGGGGGTTTAATAAGTGTTTATGCACCTGGAGAAGAGAGAAGGGGGAGAGAGAGAGAAGGGAGAGAAAGTGGAGAGAGAAAGTGGGGGGAGAGAGAAATTGGGGAAAATTATTCCTTTTTTAATTTATTTTTATTATTATTAAAAAATTTTTTTTATTATTATTTTTAAAATTTTCTTTTAAATTTTTATTATTAAAAATTTTTATTAAAATTTAATAAAATTTTTATTATTATTAATGTCTTTTTTTAAAATTAAAGTCTTTTTTTTATTATTACCCTTATATTTTTAAATTTTTCCCCCTATTATTATTTTGTCCTTTTTTATTTTATTTACCTTATTACATGTTTTTACATTATTTTTTAAATTATTTACATTTTAAAATTTTACAAACATAATAAAGTATAAAATAATGAAAAAAAATGTTTATTATTATTATATATTATTAATGATTATTAACATGTTTATTTTTAAAATGTTTTTTATTTTATTAGGAAAATATTAACCTTTTATTACAAAATGTTTTATTAAACACACCCCCATTACACAAAACCCCTTTAAATTTTCATACATGTTTATATAAAATTTACATGTTTTAAAATTTTATTACCTTTTTTTTAAAATGCTTTAAAAATAATTTTTATACATTCTTTTTTTTCTTTTTTTTTAAATTTTTTTTATATTGCTTTTTTAAAGTTTTTTGTTTATTACAATTTTTTACTTTTTTACATATTTTTTTTTTAATTTTCGTTTTTATTTTTAGTTTTATTTTTATTTTTTAAATTTCGTTTTTATTTTATTGTTTTTACAAAACGTTTTTATTTTTAAAGTTTTTTTATTATTATTTTTATTTTTATTATTATTTTTATTATTATTACTTTATTAAGGGTTTTTTATTTTTAAATTTTTCTTTTTTAAATACGTTTTTATTATTATTATTACGTTTTTTTTTTATTTTGTTTTATTATTTTTTTTTTACATGTTTTATTATTATTATTTTTATTATTATTTTTATTATTGTTTTTTTAATTTTTTTTTATTTTATTATTTTTGTTTTTATTATTATTCCCTTTTTATTATTTTTTAATATTTTTATTATTTTTTTTTAAATTTTTTTTTTTTTTATTATTATTTATTATTGTTTTTTTTAATAAGTTTAGTTTTTATTTTATTGCCTTTTGGTTTTTTATTAATTATTATTTTTTAAAGTTTCCATTTTTATTAATTTTATTTTAAATTATTTTAAAGGTCATTGTTTTATTATTATTTATTATTTAGTTTTATTACTTTTATTATTAAGTTTTTATTATTATATTATTGGCTTATTACATTTCTTTTAATATTTTTTATTATTATTATTATTAAATTTTTATTATTAACCTTTTTTTTATTTTTAAATTTTAAAATTGTTTTTTTTAAATTTTAAATTTTTTATTTTATTTTTAAATAAAATTTTTATTAATTTTAAAAATTTTTTATTATTATTATTTTTTTATTATTATTATTATTATTATTATTTAAATTTTTTTATTTTTAAATTTTTATTATTATTTAAAATGTTTTTTATTATTATTATATGTTTATTAATTATTATTCATTATTATTATTATTATTAAATTTTTATCATATATTTATACTATTTTTACATTTTATTATTATGTTTATTATAATTATTATATTTTATTTAAAATTTTTATCGTTTTTATTTTATTATTCCTTTTATTAATATTTATTATTATTATTTATTATTATTTTTTAATTATTATTATTATTATTAATTTATATATTATTTTTATTATTATTAATATTATTATTATTATTATTATTATAATTTTATTGTTATTATTATTTACATACATTTATTATTAAAATTTATTATTATTAACATGTTTTTATTATTACATGTTCTTTATTATTATTAAATGTTTTATTTATTATTATTAAATTTATTATTATTATTATTATTATTATTGTTTATTATTATTATTACAATGTTCTTAATTATTATTATTATTATTGTCCTTTATATTATGTTTTTATTTTTATTATTATTAATGTACTTTATTACATATACTTTTATACATATTATTATTATTATTAATTTTTATTATTATTATTATTGTTTTTATTATTAATGTATTTATTATTATTGTTTTTATTAATTATTATTGTACCTTTTATTATTATTACATATGTTTTATTAATAATATTACTGTTTTATTAACATTTTTTTTTATTATTAATTTTATACATGTTTTATTATTATTAAAATTTTTACATAACATGTTCTTATTATTAATTTTATTATTACACATGTTCTTTATTATCACATGTTTTTATTACATTACTTTATTATTATTTTATTATATACCTTTTATTATTAAAATT
This sequence comes from Cherax destructor, assembly GCA_009830355.1. Classification (NCBI taxonomy): domain Eukaryota; kingdom Metazoa; phylum Arthropoda; class Malacostraca; order Decapoda; family Parastacidae; genus Cherax; species Cherax destructor. The sequence continues at coordinate 28,726 of WNWK01011892.1, read as the reverse complement.
TATTTACATGTCTTTTATTAAAATTTTAATTATTGTTTTATTATTATTAAAAATTTTTATTAAATATTTTTATTATTATTATTATTGATATATATTTTATTATTATATATTGTTTTTATATAAATATATGTTTTTTATATATAATATATATATAATATGTTTATATATATAATATATTTTTATATATATATTATTATATATATATATATATTTTATATATATATATGTTTTTATTATTATATATTGCTTTTATATATATATATATATGTTTTATTATATATATATATAGAGATTGATTGATTGATTTATTGTTTTTGGGGGAAATGTTGAGTGAGTGTGTGGGGATTTTTGAACCAAGGGAGAGTAATTGTGGTTGGGATCTTAATGCTAAAGTGGGTAAAAATGTTGTGGAGGGAGTAGTAGGTAAATTTGGGGTGCCAGGGATAAATGTAAATGGGGAACCATTAATTGAGCTATGTGTAGAAAGAGGTTTGGTATTAAGTAATACAGTGGACCCCGAGTAACGTAAAAACTTCATTCCAGAAGCCTGCTCAAGTGCCATTACCGAACGAATTTACTGACTTAAGAAATAATGTCAAGTAGGTTAGTCTATTACAGACCCCCAAAATTACACGTACAAAAGCACATACTACAATATTATACTTACATAATTGTACGATTTCCGGGGTGTTCATAACTCGGGGGTCCACTGTACATATTTTATGAAAAAGAGGATAAATAAATATACAAGGTATGATATAGCACATAAGGAAAGTAGTTTGTTGGATTATGTATTGGTGGATAAAAGGTTGATGGGTAGGCTTCAGGATGTACATGTTTATAGAGGGCAACAGATATATCGGATCATTATTTAGTTGTAGCTACAGTTAGAGTAAAAGGTAGATGGGACAAAAAGAAAATGGCAACAGGAAGTAAGAGAGAGTTAAAAGTGTATAAACTAAGGGAGGAGGAAGTTAGGGTGAGATATAAGCAATTATTGGTAGAAAGGTGGGCTAGTGCAAGTATGAGTAGTGGGGGGGGATGAAGAGAGTTGGGATAGTTTTAAAAATGCAGTATTAGAATGTGGGGCAGAAGTTTGTGGCTATAGGAGGGTGGGTGCAGGAGGAAAGAGGAGTGAGTGGTGGAATGAAGAAGTAAAGGGTGTGATAAAAGAGAAAAAGGTAGCTTATGAGAGGTTTTTACAAAGCAGAAGTGTTATTAGAAGAGCAGAGTATATGGAGATTAAAAGGAAGGTGAACAGAGTGGTGAGAGTGCAAAAGAGTGGATGAAAGAATGGGAAAGGCTCTGTCAAGAAATTTTGCTGAAAACAAGAAAATTTTTAGAGTGAGATAAACAAGGTAAGAAAGCCTAGGGAACGAATGGATTTGTCAGTTAAAAACAGAGTAGGGGAGTTAGTAGATGGGGAGCTGGAGGTATTGGGTAGATGGCGGGAATATTTTGAGGCGGTAATTTCATGTACTGGCCAGGGAGGTACTACAACATCGTTTAGGAGTGAAGAAGAGCAGGATGTGAGTGTGAGGGAGGTGCGTGAGGCATTACATAGAATGAAAGGGGGTAAAGCAGCTGGAACTGACGGGATCATGACGTTAAAAGCAGGGGATGATATAGTGCTGGAGTAGTTGGTATTTTTGTTTAATAAATGTATGAAAGAGGGGAAGGTACCTAGGGATTGGCAGAGAGCATGTATACGTAGTTCCTTTATATAAAGGGAAGGGGATAAAAGAGTAAGAATTATAGGGGAATAAGTTTACCGAGTATATCAGGTAAAGTGTATGGCAGGGTTATTATTGAAAGAATTAGAGGTAAGACAGAGTAGGATTGCAGATGAGCAAGGAGGCTTTAGTGGGGGTAGGGGATGTGTAGATCAAGTGTTTACAGTGAAGCATATATGTGAACAGTATTTAGATAGAGATAGAAGTTTTCATTGCATTTATGGATTTAGAAAAGGCATATGATAGAGTGAATAGGGGAGCAATGTGGCAAATGTTGCAAGTGTATGGAATAGGTAGTAAGTTACTGAAGGCTGTAAAGAGTTTTTATGAGGATAGTGAGGCTCAGGTTAGGGTGTGTAGGAGAGAGGGAGATTACTTCCCGGTAAAAGTAGGTCTTAGACAGGGATGTGTAATGTCACCATGGTTGTTTAATATATTTATAGATGGGGCTGTAAAAGTGAATGCTAGGGTGTTGGGGAGAGGGGTGGGATTAAATTATGGGAATTAAATGCAAAATGGGAGTTGACACGGTTACTATTTGCTGATGATACTGTGCTTATGGGAGATTCTAAAGAAAAGTTGCAAAGGTTAGTGGATGAGTTTGGGAGGGTGTGTAAAGGTAGAAAGTTGAAAGTGAACATAGATAAGAGTAAGGTGATGAGGGTATCGAACGATTTAAATAAAGAAAAATTGGATATCACATTGGAGAGAGGGATTATGGAAGAAGTAAATGTTTTCAGATATTTGGGAGTTGACGTGTCAGCCGATGGGTTTATGAAGGATGAGGTTAACCATAGAATTGATGAAGGAAAAAAGGCGAGTGGTGCGTTGAGGTATCTGTGGAGACAAAAAAAGTTATCCATGGAGGCAAAGAAGGGAATGTACGAAAGTATAGTGGTACCAACACTTATATGGGTGTGAAGCATGGGTTGCAAATGCTGCAGCGAGGAGGAGGCTGGAGGCAGTGGAGATGTCCTGTCTAAGGGCAATGTGTGGTGTAAATATTATGCAGAAAATTCGGAATGTGGAAATTAGAAGGTGTGGAGTTACTAAAAGTATTTGTCAGAGGGCTGAAGAGGGGTTGTTGAGGTGGTTTGGTCATTTAGAGAATGGATCAAAGTAGAATGACTTGGAGAGCGTATAAATCTGTAGGGGAAGGAAGGCTTGGTAGGGGTCGTCCTAGAAAAGGTTGGAGGGAAGGGGAAAAGGAGGTTTTGTGGGCGAGGGGCTTGGACTTCCAGCAAGCATGTGTGAGCGTGTTAGATAGGAGTGAATGGAGACAAATGGTTTTTGGGACCTGATGAGCTGTTGGAGTGTGAGCAGGGTAACATTTTGTGAAGGGATTCAGGGAAACCAGTTAATTGATTTAGTTGGACTTGAGTCCTGGAAATGGGAAGTACAATGCCTGCACTTTAAAGGAGGGGGGTCTGGGATAGTGACAGCTGGGAGGGACTATTCTCTTCTGTTGTATCTGAGCGCCTCTGCAAAGACAGTGATTATGTATGTGTGGTGAAAGTGTTGAATGATGATGAAAGTATTTTCTTTTTGGGGATTTTTTCTTTCTTTTTGGGTCACCCTGCCTTGGTGGGAGACGGCCGACTTGTTGGGGGAAAAAAAAAAATTAATGTAGACCTTGTACACTTCTGTGTTCAGTTTTTTCCAGGCACTAGTGAGGATTAACCCCCGCTCACAAACTTGCTCCCAGGGTCAAAGAATTTAAAGAAAAAATATTTTATCTTATGAATGACAGAAAATCTTTTTCTGAAGATAATGAAACCAAAAGTATGAAATTTGGTGGAAAACTTACAGAATTATACTCTCACAAAGTTAGCAGTCTTGGCAATATTTACGCATCAGCAATTTTGCCCACTTTACGCTCTATTTTTGGCCAATTCCATTGTTCCAGTCAACCAAACTCATAGCTATTTCGCTAGTATTCCTTCCATTCTATCGAATGAGTATGAGAAACCGTCCATTTACCTATTTCAACTACCCATTAGTGATCAGAAATCAGTAATTTGGCCAATTTCACACAAAATTCAACAATAGCTGATTTGAAAACAGGGTCCAGACATTCTTGGCATTAAAAAAAAATGACTCTGCTCCTTAGTCATGTCTCTAGGCCCCTCTTATATTACACATGCTTTTCATTTTGAATTTTTATTCACAAAAAATAGATTTACTGTTATGCAGACTATTGCATTATTGTAATAATCGTATAATTAAAGTCAGTGCATTTCTAAATGCATATTAGACTGGCCAGTTGTACATGTATTGGACAAGTGATGTTATTTGTGTACTCTGGAATATCGGCAAAAATCAAACATTTCCGCTATTCTGAGCTCAATTTCAAGCTACTTTCAGTCCTGAAACTAATCAAAATCACCTCTATTTCTGTAATACATCTTCCATTCTATCAAATGAGACCAAGAAACAGAATACAGCGATAAAAACCATACGAAAATGCACCACAAAGTCGCATTTTTAAACTTAAAACAGTCGCAGCTTTTTTTTCTCATTGTGCACTGCGTGCTGCAGAAAATTTTTTTATATGGTGCACACTTACTGCATAGACCCATTCTCTCATATCTAGGCCAAAATTTACTGCTCACAGCTTATCTGAGTGAGCCGAGCTCATGGCATACTACGGGACCGACACCGACTTCAGAGCCTTGATAAAACAGGACCGACACTGAAAGGGCACTTAGGACCGACACTGAAAGGGCACTTAGGACCGACACTGAAAGGGCACTTAGGACCGACACTGAAAGGGCACTTAGGACCGACACTGAAAGGGCACTTAGGACCGACACTGAAAGGGCACTTAGGACCGACACTGAAAGGGCACTTAGGACCGACACTGAAAGGGCAACTTTAGGACCGACACTGAAAGGGCACTTAGGACCGACACTGAAAGGGCACTTAGGACCGACACTGAAAGGGCACTTAGGACCGACACTGAAAGGGCACTTAGGACCGACACTGAAAGGGCACTTAGGACCGACACTGAAAGGGCACTTAGGACCGACACTGAAAGGGCACTTAGGACCGACACTGAAAGGGCACTTAGGACCGACACTGAAAGGGCACTTAGGACCGACACTGAAAGGGCACTTAGGACCGACACTGAAAGGGCACTTAGGACCGACACTGAAAGGGCACTTAGGACCGACACTGAAAGGGCACTTAGGACCGACACTGAAAGGGCACTTAGGACCGACACTGAAAGGGCACTTAGGACCGACACTGAAAGGGCACTTAGGACCGACACTGAAAGGGCACTTAGGACCGACACTGAAAGGGCACTTAGGACCGACACTGAAAGGGCACTTAGGACCGACACTGAAAGGGCACTTAGGACCGACACTGAAAGGGCACTTAGGACCGACACTGAAAGGGCACTTAGGACCGACACTGAAAGGGCACTTAGGACCGACACTGAAAGGGCACTTAGGACCCGACACTGAAAGGGCACTTAGGACCGACACTGAAAGGGCACTTAGGACCGACACTGAAAGGGCACTTAGGACCGACACTGAAAGGGCACTTAGGACCGACACTGAAAGGGCACTTAGGACCGACACTGAAAGGGCACTTAGGACCGACACTGAAAGGGCACTTAGGACCGACACTGAAAGGGCACTTAGGACCGACACTGAAAGGGCACTTAGGACCGACACTGAAAGGGCACTTAGGACCGACACTGAAAGGGCACTTAGGACCGACACTGAAAGGGCACTTAGGACCGACACTGAAAGGGCACTTAGGACCGACACTGAAAGGGCACTTGGGACCGACACTGAAAGGGCTAAGGGCACTTGGGACCGACACTGAAAGGGCAGAACTTAGGACCGACACTGAAAGAGGCCCAAAGGGACTTAGGACCGACACTGAAAGGGCAAACTTAGGACCGACACTGAAAGGGCTAAGGGCACTTAGGACCGACACTGAAAGGGCTAAGGGAACTTGAGGACCGACACTGAAAGGGCAAACTTAGGACCGACACTGAAAGGGCACTAGGACCGAACTGAAAGCCTTAGGACCGACACTGAAAGGGCTAAGGGAACTTAGGACCGACACTGAAAGGGCTAAGGGAACTTAGGACCGACACTGAAAGGGCTAAGGGAACTTAGGACCGACACTGAAAGGGCTAAGGGAACTTAGGACCGACACTGAAAGGGCTAAGGGCACTTAGGACCGACACTGAAAGGGCTAAGGGCACTTAGGACCGACACTGAAAGGGCTAAGGGCACTTAGGACCGACACTGAAAGGGTTAATGGCACTTAGGACCGACACTGAAAGGGTTAAGGGTACTTAGGACCGACACTGAAAGGGTTAAGGGTACTAAGGACCGACATTGAAAGGGTTAAGGGTACAGTGGTACCTCTACTTACGAGCAGCTCCCAACTCGAACAATTATGTAAGTGTATTTTTGTAGGTGCTTTTGTAAGTGTATTTTTGGGGGTCTGAAATGGATTGATCTAATTTTCATTATTTCTTATGGGAAAAAATTCCTTCAGTATCGGCACTTGAATAGCCGTCTGGAACGAATTAAGCTTGTAACTCGAGGCACCACTGTACTTAGGACCGACATTGAAAGGGTTAAGGGTACTTAGGACTGTTTCCCAGGATATGTCTAATAGTTCTTTGTTAAATCTGTCCCAGTCAATTCTATGATTGTTGAATTTAAATATATTAACATTCCCTTCTTGCACACTGTTACTTTTTTGTACCTATATTGTGTTTGTGATTATTGTGCCTGATTAGTTCCTCATTGTTAGTGAAGATCAAATCCAATGTATTATCATTTCAAGTGGGCTCTGTTATCTGTTGGTTCAATGCAAACTTTTCACATAGCCCCATTAGCTCCCTGGTATGCACCTGATGTCAGCATGCTTCTGGCAAGATGGCAATTGAATGAATGGCAGTGAATGTGTTTCATCTTTTATTGGGCCAACCTACCTTGGTGGGAGACAGCCAGTGTTAAAAAAAAAAATGAAACAAGTGAAAGCAAATTAAGAAAAAATGGAGTGATAGCGACAAATAATTTCAAGTCAAGTAAGCAGTGTACCAAGGCAGTAAAAACTGCAATCTTATATTTAATTGGTAAACCACTCGTGTCTTTTATTAAAAAAGAGAATAATTTGGGCTCACTCCATACATGTCATTGGTGCATCCCATTCTAAAATATTGCATGCAATTCTGACAACTATATTTAAGGAATGCTGCCAATAAACTGTAAGGTGTCCTGCACAAAGTGACAACAATTCAAGAAGTGTATGAAATTTGGAAAAAACAAATATACTGAGTCATGCAAAGCAAAAATGGAGATGACAATATTTAAGGTATCAAAAGGACATGACAATCTTCATTTACAAAAATGCAGCTCAATACAGTATGTACTTCAATACTGTACTGGCCAACCAAGTATAAAATGACAAAAATAAACAGACTATTTCAGGCCAACAAAATTAACCCTTAAACTGTCCACACGTAGATATACGTTACTCGCTCATGCTCCGAACGTAGATTACGTTTTTCAAATGCTAACCTGCCACGATAAGCTGAGTTGCCTAGAGATTAGAGAATGGGTCTGTGCACCCAGTGTGTGCAGTATTACAAATTTGGAATGACAACAAATGCACTCTTCATTTTAAACAAAAGAACAATTTATTTTCTCAAAAATTCGGCAGATGACGCAGTAAACGTAGATCTACGTTTGGACAGTTTAAGGGTTAAAAAGGTTTTGAAAACAGAAGCATATGGAAAAAATGTGACTACCATACATTTTATTTATCAATCATTACTCCACATACATCCAAATTAATATTTTGTAACCCATCCCTGCCATCTTTGGGGAACTAATAACTAATGTTATTAAGCATGAAGGGATCCTTTAACCCTCAATTTGCCTATTTCCATGCACAGTATTGTCCAGCCAAACCTCAACAGGATACAACAATGAACTCGGAGAAATTGGCACGTTAATGGAACCGCTAAGGTAATGGGAAAACATACGATATTCCTAGACTTGATGGGGAGAGGGATTGTGTGGGATAATGAAATAGACAATTATTTCATGCATGGATGGAGGGAAGAACAGAATTCGTTAGGAGGGAGAAGGCAGAGGCAACAAAATGGGCGAGATGAGGGAGGCCTAGTCATGGACCAGGCCACAGGGGCATTGATCCCCAGAATACCCTCCAGGAAGGTGGTGAGCATGTTGTAGATAGGGTAAAACAACAGAGCTGGAAAAGGTAGAGATTACATACTGTCCATGTAGAGCCAGTAAAGTACTGGGAATGGTGAAGTATTCTCCGGAGCAAAGAGAAAGATACTTGTGGGCTTAGTTCAGAACTACATGCTACCGTAAAAACAGAGCAATCTGAAAGGATATGTGAAATGGAACCAGTGAAAAAACAGATGCCAAGGGAACAACAAAAGAATAGTGTCAACATCCATAGTGCAAAGCCATTCGACGTGCTACCAGTAGATATCAGAAACTGCCAAAACAAGTACAGAAGTTAACTAGAATACAGTTGATCAATATCTCTGCCAAGCACCAGATCAACAAGGTTGTGATAGCCATGCAAGCTGGCAACTGAAACGGCCTAGTCAAACAGGCAACCAACATAAAAACCTGGCCCCAGGCCAGGCTGTGAGGGTACTAAAAAACTTAACACCATCACAGGTATATCAGACTACAGCAGTGTTATCACTAAAGTGGGGAAGCCCACAATCTACTGATTTTTCAAAGGCCATTAAAACAAATTAATGTGTAAATTGAATATTCATATCAGGACCCTAAAAGGTGATACACCAATGGTCTATTATTTTTGTGTATCTGCCTCATGATAGGCAGGTAGTTTTCATATTTGAGAGTTAATAGGTCACAAGGAAGAGTAGGACTATGTGAAACACATTTTGTTGCAAAGAACTGTTGAATTCATTAAATGATACAGTATAAGTTCTAGCTAATAAAGTGGGAACTAGGAATTTTCATAAGTACCCCCAAAATCATCTTGGGGTAACCTTCAGGTAAGTATATAACTTGGTGTTAAGCTAGATTGTGTCACCCTACTTTCCATTAGGTTTCAGGCCTACAAGTGTTTTTTACCTCAAATACAGAGAGACCCAAAAGTCTTTACACATAGGAAATATTACTAATATTCTGTTTTTTCCCCCACAGTTACTGGAATTACTGCATTGTGTTCATGAGAATCTTGCAAAGCGTATTGAACTTTGCATCGCTAATGGTGGACAACAAACTGAAGATATTATTCATTAAAATTACTGTATAATTATTACAAAAATGCAATTTTGCCTGTATGTCCAGACTTTTGGGTTACCCTGCAGTTTATTTTTTAATAATTTAACAGATTTCTACATAATTTACATGTTCCTAAAAATGGTTTAGTATTTTCCCAAAAATTTAATTGATAATATATGTTTTAAGGGATAAAAGCAGTCAAGGTTCTGCTGAGCCGAGGCATTAATATGAAAGAATAACTGGTTTAGTACTGAAGACCTTCCTACCCAACCATAAACAATTACTGTAAAAGGTTAATGAAGAGATAGTAAAATTATCTAGGGAAGATTTCTCCACACCTTTTTGAAGCCAATATCAGCAGAGTATTCTCTGAAGCACTGACGGCACATCATGAGGCCATATTTCCTGATGAGACCATGACGGTTAGAACAAGACCGGCTGAAAAAAAAAAACAGGATTGCTAATGACAAAAATAATAATCAGTATAGAAGAAAATAATGATAAGTACATATATGATTTGGGCCCAAATGTGGATTTCAGTTTTCTATTTTCAACACCTATCATTATTCCTATTTATTTCACTGATTTTCCCGCTTATTCGTGCAATTATAAGTTCAAATATGGGAAAATATTCCTGAAACAAGGGTTAAATGTTATTTTCTACATTTTTTCCAAGACATTTATGGTCTTCCATTAAAACATATGGAAAAAATGTGACTACCATACTCTTTTTGCATAAATGGGGAGAAATTAGTGGGGGGAAGCGTCACAAGCGGTGTTCCGCTAGAGTCAGTATTGGGCCCCTTGTTGTTCACAATCTACATAAACGACATAGATGAGGGAATAAATAGAGACATAAGCAAGTTTGCCGATGACACCAAAATAGGCCGTCTAATTCATTCAAATGAGGACATTACAGCACTCCAGGAAGATTTGAATAGACTGATGCAGTGGTCGGAGAAGTGGCAGATGCAGTTTAATATAGATAAATGCAAAGTTCTAAATATTGGACAGGACAATAACCATGCCACATATAAACTAAATAATGTAGATCTTAATACTACTGATTGCGAAAAGGATTTAGGAGTTCTGGTTAGCAGTAATCTAAAACCAAGACAGCAGTGCATAAGTGTTCGCAATAAAGCGAACAGAATCCTTGGCTTCATATCAAGAAGCATAAATAATAGGAGTTCTCAGGTTGTTCTTCAACTCTATATATCCTTGGTTAGGCCTCATCTAGATTATGCTGCACAGTTTTGGTCACTGTATTACAGAATGGATATAAATGCTCTGGAAAACGTACAAAGGAGGATGACTAAGTTGATCCCATGTATCAGAAATCTTCCATATGAGGATAGACTGAGGGCCCTGGATCTGCACTCTAGAAAGGCGTAAAATTAGGGGATATGATCGAGATGTATAAATGGAAAACAGGAATAAATAAAGGGATGTAAATTGTGTGCTAAAAATATCTAGTATTGACAGGACTCGCAGCAATGGCTTTAAGTTCAGATTCAGGAAGGATATAGGAAAGCATTGGTTTGGTAATAGAGTTGTCGATGAGTGGAACAAACTCCCGAGTACAGTTATAGAGGCTAAAACATTGTGTAGTTTTAAAAATAGGCTAGATAGGCAGGTGGGTGTGAGTTGGTCCTGACTAGCTTGTGCTACTAGGTCAGATGACGTGCTCCTTCCTTAAGTGAATGTAACCTGACCTGGCTGGGTCGGGCATTGGCTTAAGCCGGTGGGAGACTTGGACCTGCCTCGCATGGGCCAGTAGGCTTTCTGAAGTGTTCCTTCTTTCTTAGGTTCTTATGAACTGTACAGAACAATTTAAATGAGGACAAACATTCATGCACTGTTGTCTTGGCTTCGGACTTCTAACTTCATATGTACGTACTTTTTTTTTTTTTTTTTACCACTGGCTGTACCCACTAGGGTAACAATACACGTTCTCCACCATTCAAGTCTGGTTAGAAACCCTTAGACTTCACAATTTAAATGATCTTCTGAACAGCAATATCCACTGTAATGGGGTGTGGAGGTGCTGGTATGGACAATCCACCTTGCCTGTTATCGCAGGGTTGCAGCTGGTGAGTAGGGTACTTGCAGGATACGGTAAACTCACTGGAGATTAGACAGTAGTTTACTGGCTGAGGATACACCAAGCAACAAGGGTGAGTGGCAATCAATGCCAAGGTCCTAGGAAGGGAAGGTGTTGCCTGTTCAGCCGATGTCGAGAGTGAGGACAAGGGGGATACCTTCAACCTCTCTCCACAACAGGGCATGGAGGCTACACACCCAGGCACATGGAAATCATGCTTTGGCAGGAATCATGAATTTGGAGAGGACCCCGGTTACACAACACCCCCATCCTTCCTGAGTTCAGGTACTGTATACTTACCACCTCCAGGACTCAAATCTAGTTAATTGGTTTCCCTTAAATTTCATAAATGTTACTTTACTGATAACAAAAGAGTACATCAAGCCATAAAACCAACTTAAGTCTGCACTCCAATCTGATATAAGAACATAAGAAAGAAGGAACACTGCAGCAGGCTTACTGGCCCATGCGAGGCAGGTCCAAGTCTCCCACCGGCTTAAGCCAATGCCCCGACCCATCCAGGTCAGGTTACATTCACTTAAGGAAGGAGCACGGCATCTGACCTAGTAGCACAAACTAGTCAGAACTCGAGGCTGCCAGATGATCAAGCCATATTACAGAATGGACATAAATGCTCTGGAAAACACACAAGGAAGGATGACCAAGTTGATCCCATGTATCATAAATCTTTCCTACGAGGATAAACTTAGGGCACTGTATCCTATGAGGCTAGACAAGAACACCATCTATCCTACGAGGATAGACTGAGGGCACTGCACTCTGGAAAGACACTGAATTAGAGGAGATAAGACTGAAGTATATAAATGGAAGACAATAAATAAAGGAGGATATAAATAACTTGCCAAAAATATCTAACCAAGACAGAACTACCAGCAATAGTTCAACTTGGTACTAAACCCACAAGGATCATACAAAATAAACAGTGGAAGGGTATACGAGTAGTTAATATAGACCTACCTAGCATGGGCCCATAGGACTATTAATAATAATCTTCATTTCTACAAGTACATGTACAAGGTATACAGACCATAGCTGACATCAATGACATACTACTATATAAAAAGCCCCTTGTTATGCTGAGCATTTCCCGCAAATTGTCAATTGTATCCCAGGATGCGACCCACACCAGTCGACTAACACCCAGGTACCCATTTTACTACTAGGTGAACATGGACAGCAGGTGGCTTAAGGAAACACATCCCAATGTTACCACCCGTACCGGGGATCGAACCACGGACACAGCGTTGCCTACCGTGTTCAAGGACCCAACGGAAATAAGTCACTGACCTTTTTTGGGTTATCCTAGGTGATTTACACACGCTAAATTATATATGATAATTGTACTTATGTGTTCCTGAATATTATTATAATCAGAACTAAGCTCTAAACCCACCAGGGTCATACAGCAGTACCTGAATAAACTTAGTAGTGTATAGTGTACAAGCCTCACGTGGGCGCCACACAAAGTCCTCCATTACACCCTTAATACATCACCCACCACAACCACACTCACTCCACCAGCTCCACACAACCACAGCAACATCACCACAACCATACTAACCAACGGCGGGAGCCTGGGCCGTATTTCTTGGGGTGAGAATTCCAGACAGTGTCAAAACCCATGCTTGTTGTTGGTCAGCTCTGGCAGGGAAGGGAATACCTGCCTCGCCAATGGTTCTTATTTTAACTCTCTTTTTGCATTATTTGACGACTTAATTTATATACGAGTATCTGGGCGAAGCAAATAGAATGCCTTTTTTATTATTTTGTAACGTATCTTTGTAGTAAATCGTTGGAAATGAGTAAATGCTATTGATTTTTTTTGTACCTAACAATATTTTATTGTATGTAAATTACACTACCTGTATACTGCAGAAAATAAATAAATTTATTATTATTATGGAAATAAGTCACTGAATTTTTCTGGGTTATCCTAGGTAATTTACACATATTGCTATGTATAATAATATAATAATAATAATATAATAATAATATTTTTATTTGGACATGATACAAAGAATTACATTTGGTTATTGAGATTACATGAGGTGTACATGCCAAAAGCCCCTAGTATGCAGGGCATTTTGGGCAGACTTAAAATTAACTTAAAACTAAATTGTAAGAATCTTTGTAGATAGTATACAATGAGTAAAGGTGAGTATTTAAGCTATGAAATTTGAACATAGTTTTGTACTTTTGTCTTCATTATAAAATTAATTAAATCAGATTAAACAAATTAAAGCAATAATAATAATAAAATAATAAAAAGTTATGGTTGATAATTTATAAAATAAGTAAAGTTGCATATCTAAGTTATAAAGTTTGAATATAAGTTGAACATATCAATTAATTGTAGCAATTTATTGCAGCAATGCAACTAATTGAGTGAGATAACAATTTAAAACAATTAATTGCATTGCAGTTAGTTTACGTGGTCATTATAATGTAAGTGTTGTGGGAATAATTAGCTAAGTATGTATTATTCATAACAGGTTTTACATTCATTCATTAGTTCATTCATACATTACATTGAATTGATAATTTATGTAACTGTACTTATGTGTACCTATACCTGAATAAACTTACAAGGACCCCAATGGATATAAGTCACTTTCTCTGACCTTTTTTGTGTTAGCCATCGTGTAAATTACCTAGGATAACCCCCCCCTCAAAAAAAAAAAGTCGGACAAAGTGACTTATTTCCATTGGGGTCCTTTAATTTCCATTGCGGTCCTTGAATTTTCATTGGGGTCCTTGAATTTCCATTGGGTCCTTGAATTTCCATTGGGGTCCTTGTATTACCATTGGGTGTCCTTAAATTTTCATTGGGGTCCTTGAATTTCCACTGGAGTCCTTGAATTTCCATTGGGGTCCTTGAATTTCCATTGGGGTTCTTGAATTTCCATAGAGGTTCTTGTATTTCCATTGAGGGTCCTTGTATTTCCATTGGGGGTCCTTGTATTTCCATTGGGGTTCCTTGTATTTCCATTGGAGTAAGACATGCAACACCTGGGTATCTTTACTGAGATGTTTCGGCCATCAGGGGCTTTATCAGTCTAATAAGACATGAGAATGACGTCTTTTATAGTAGAGCAAGTGGAAGAAATTATTATTATTATTATTATTATTATTATTATTATTATTATTATTAGTTTTATTATAATCAAATAGAAGCGCTAAACCACAGGGGTTATACAGCGCGGCTGGTCAGGACAGGATGCAGGGAGAATGGGTTGTAAGAGGGAGATGGATGATTAGTAGGGTATGGAGTGCAGCAGGATGGTGGATAGTGCAGGGATAGAGGGTAGCAAGAGATCAAGGTAGAAGGGACTGAGGGAGGTGCTAGAGGTATAATCTTCAGAGTTTGTGTAGTAAGTCAGTTTCTGTCAAAAAGTCAATGAGAGAGTCAGGATTAAAGGAGGGTCCATCTGCAAGAAGGGAAGGTAAAGAAAGGGCAGCAGAGCGAAGACGCCGTTGGAGGTAAATTCTGCGTGCTCGTTGATAGAGTGGGCAGTCCAGCAGAATATATCGAACAGACACTGGAACCTGACAATGCTCACAGAGAGGGGCAGGGAGTCTCTCCATGAGATACCCGTGAGTAAGACGAGTGTGGCCGATGCGAAGACGGGAGAGTGTAATCTCCCAACCTCGACATTGGTGACAAGAAGAAGGCCAGAAACCTATAACCGGTTTAATAGAATGAAGTTTGTTATTCAGCAGGTCAGACCAGCGTTGTTGCCAACGGGTGCGAAGGTGGGTAGCAATGACCGCAAAATAGTCCGTGAAAGGAACACCTCTATATGAAACTGGAAGGTCATGTACTGCTGACCGTGCAGCAGTGTCTGCCTGTTCATTGCCCTGTACGTCACCATGACCAGGGACCCAACAAAAGACAATATCTTTATGCTTGCTAAAGATACGGCGTAACCAAAGGTGGATACGAAGAACTAGGGGTGAGGTGTATCAATTTTACGGATAGCCTGTAAAGCACTAAGGGAGTCTGAAACGACCACAAATGGTGACACAGGCATAAATGCAATACGGATAAGTGCCACAAGAATGGCATACAATTCAGCCGTAAATATGCTAGCCGAGGGTAATAGATACCCTCGCACGACGCTGTCCGGAAACACTGCTGCGAATCCGACACCGTCAGATGACTTTGAACCATCCGTGTATACTGCGATGGCATGGGAATGAGAACGGAAATGGTCTAGAAAGAAAGAGCGAGAAGCCGCCTTAGGTAGTTGGGCTTTCGCACAAGGTAGAGGAATAGAACAGATACGGACAGCAGGAACTTTCCAAGGGGGTAGGGAAAAGGGAAATGTCACATGAACATATAGAAGTGGGAGCTGAAGGGAAGACAGGAGTGAATGTAGACGAAGAGAAAATGGACGAAGTAAGCAGGGGCGACGAACAAATAAAGAGCGCCTACTAACATCTGTAACAATCCTATACATGGAAGGATTGCAGAGGTCATGAGAGCGAACAAAATAGCGAATGCAATGTGCATCACGACGATCGGATAAGGATGGAATGTTCGCTTCTACATAGAGGCTCTCAACCGGGAAAGAACGAAATGCACCAAGGCATAAGCGTAATCCCTGGTTGGTGATAGATGGGATTAAGGATGGAAAGTGTAGCAGGGGAGGCCGCCGAATATATCTGGTCACCATAATCGAGTTTCGACAAAATTAGGGCTGAATGTTGGCGAAGGAGAGTTCTACGATCAGCCCCCATGAAAGTTGTGCGAGGGTTTTAAGAAGGTTCAGCCTGGTGTGACAAGTTGCCTTCAGAGAGGTAATGTGAGGTTTCCAGGACAATCGACGGTCGAACAGGAGGCCGAGAAACCTGACTGTATCACGTTCTGGGATACGTGAGCCGTATAGGTACAATGGATGATCAGAGACCACTGAACGACTAGTAAACGTAATTTGATGAGTTTTGCCACTAGAAAATTTAAACTCGTGAGTGGTGGCCCAATCAGAAACCCGGTTGATGGCATGCTGGAGGGAAACTGCAATGAGGTGACAGTCAGCACCTGCACAAACTATAGCAAAGTCATCCACATAGAGCGATGACCAAATATTGGATGGGAGAACAGATGCCAGATTATTTATAGCAAGCAGAAAGAGTGTTGTACTCAGAACACATCCCTGGGGGACACCTTCAGCTTGGACAAATTCCGGGAGAGTTCATTACTAACCCGGACCCGGAAATGTCTGTCAGTTAAGAAGGCCTTAAGAAAGAATGGTAGGTTGCCTCGGAGGCCTAAGGAATGGGCCTGGGCCAAGATATTATATCTCCAAGTTGTGTCATGAGCCTTCTCAAGGTCGAAAAAGATAGCGATAACCGAATAGTTATTCGCAAAGGCATTACGAATATACGTATCCATGCGCAGCAAGGGGTCAATGGCAGAACGGCCCTTACGGAAGCCATATTGACTAGGGGAGAGACTATTGTGCGTCTCTAAATACCACATCAAACGTCTATTAACTAGACGTTCCATCACCTTGCAAACTGCACTGGTAAGAGCGATGGGACGGTAGTGAGAGGAATCACGTCCCGTAGTACCTGGTTTTCGAAAAAGGAGAACAATAGCAGACTTCCACAGCTGGGGAAGAACTCCTTGCGACCATATGAGATTAAAGAGTCGTAAGAGGACAGTAAGAGCAGACTGATGTAAATGCTGTAGCATACGAATATGTATGCCGTCTGGCCCAGCTGCCGATGATCGGCAAGCAGAGAGTGTTGCCTCCAGTTCTTGAAGGGTAAAAGGAACATTATAGGATTCTTCTCTAGAGAAGAAAATCTAAGAGCTTTAACTCGCTGTGCAGACTTAGAAGAAAGGAACGAGGGCATGATGGACCCCAGAAATGTGGACGAGATGATTACAATTTCGTGGCAACGGAAAGAGGGTGTGCATATCGACACCGGCAACCTGAAGACAGGAGCCGGGTCGGGAGAAATTACCATAATTTCGCACTTTCTTCCAGACTGCACTCATCGAGAAGCCGAAGTGACAGTAGAAACGTAATCTCGCCAGCAAGTGCGTTTAGCATCACGTATGACACGGCGAGCAATAGCTCTCTTCTGCTTAAAAGCAGGGAGTCTCTCTGTGGTTCTGTTATACCGATACCTACTCCATGCAGCGCGTTTCAAACGCACTGCCCGAGCACAAGTAGGAGACCACCAAGGCACGCACTTCTGAGGATGCTTGCCCGAGGTTTGGGGAATAGAATGTGAAGCCGCTGTGAAGATGGAGGACGAAAAGAGATGTAAAACCTCATCAATGGAGGACGAGGTAGGAACCTCATGATTATTATTATTATCATAATCAAATAGAAGCGCTAAACCACAGGAGGAACCTCATGAAAGGCAGTAAGATGTGCGTAAAGGTCCCATTTCGCCCGGTCAAATTGCCAGCGTGGGCAATGAGGAGGTGGAGAAAACAGAGGGGACTTAAGGATGATTGGGAAATGATCGCTGTCATGTAAGTCCGGGAGGACAGACCAGGTGACCTGGAGTCTACCTGGAGAGAATTCCAGGGGTCAACGCCCCCGCGGCCCGGTCCGTGACCAGGCCTCTTGTTGGACCAGAGCCTGATCAACCAGGCTGTTACTGCTGGCCGCACGCAGTCCAACGTACGAACCACAGCCCGGCTGATCAGGTACCGACTTGAGGTGCCTGTCCAGTGCCTGCTTGAAGACAGCCAGGGGCTTGTTGGTAATCCCCCTGATGTATGCTGGGAGGCAGTTGAACAATCTTGGGCCCCTCACACTTATTGTGTTGTCCCTCAACGTGCTAGTGGCACCCTGCTCTTCATTGGGGAATGTTACATCGCCTGCCGAGTCTTTTGCTTTCGTAGGGAGTGATTTTTGTGTGCAAGTTTGGTACTAAGCCCTCGAGAATTTTCCATGTGTATATAATAATGTATCTCTCCCGCCTGCGTTCTAGAGAGTACAGGTTTAGGAACTTCAAGCGTTCCCAGTAGTTGAGGTGGTTTATCGCACTTATGCGTGCCGTGAAGGTTCTCTGCACATTTTCAAGGTCAGCAATTTCACCCGCCTTGAAAGGTGCAGTTATGTGCAGCAATATTCCAGCCTAGATAGAACAAGCGATCTGTAAAGTGTCAACATGGGCTTGGCATCCCTGGTTTTGAAGGTTCTCATTATCCATCCTGTCATTTTTCGAGCAGATGCAATTGCTACATTGTTATGGTCCTTGAAGGTGAGATCCTCTGACATGAACACTCCCAGGTCTTTGACATTAGTTTTTCGCTCTATTGTGTGGTTGGAATTAGTTTTGTACTCCGATGAGATTTTAATTTCTTCACGTTTTCCGTATCTGAGTAATTGAAATTTCTCATCATTGAACTTCATATTGTTTTCTGCAGCCCATTTAAAGATTTGGTTTATGTCTGCTTGGAGTCTTGCAGTGTCTTCAACGGTGGACACTGTCATACAGATTCGGGTGTCATCTGCAAAGGAAGACACAGCACTGTGGCTTATATCCCTGTCAATGTCTGATATGAGGATGAGGAATAGGATGGGAGCAAGTACTGTGCCTTGTGGAACAGAGCTTTTCACAGTAGCTGCCTCAGACTTTACTCTGTTGACTACTACTCTTTGTGTTCTATGTGTTAGGAAATTATAAATCCATCTACCAACTTTTCCTGTTATTCCTTTATCACGCATTTTGTGTGCTATTACACCATGGTCACACTTGTCAAAGGCTTTTGCAAAATCTGTGTATATAACATCTGCATTCTGTTTATCTTCTAGAGCATCCAGGACCTTGTCGTAGTGGTCCAGTAGTTGGGACAGACAGGAGCGGCCTGCTCTAAACCCATGCTGTCCTGGGTTGTGCAATTGATGGGTATCAAGATGGGTGGCGATCTTGCTTCTTAGAACCCTTTCAAAGATTTTTATGATATGGGACGTTAGCGCAATTGGTCTGTAGTTCTTTGCTATTGCTTTACTGCCCCCTTTGTGGAGCGGGGCTATGTCTGTTGTTTTTAGTAGCTGCGGGACGATCCCAGTGTCCATGCTCCCTCTCCATAGGATGTTAAAAGCATGTGAAGTCAAGAACAGTTGAGGAAGAGCAGATGGAGAGATCGATGCAAGAGAAAGAATGAGTTCGAGGATCAAAATGGGTAGGAGTACCCGTATTTAAAACATGGAGGGGGAGAGAAGCAAGAAATTCCTCCTACTGAATGTCACGGGAGTCACAGTGTGACCCTCTTCAGGGAAAATGGTGTGCGTTAAAATCATCAAGTAACAGAAGGGAAGGCGGCAAGTAAGAAACCAGAAAATCAACATCTGCGATAGACAATGCCTGCGAAGGGGAGAAATATAAAGAACAGAGTGTATACCACTTATTCAAGTGGATACAGGCTGCAGTGTAATGTAGAGAAGAACGCACATAGAGCTGACGGTATGGAATACCAGTGTGTATAAGAAGAGTACTTTCGTTAAAGGTTCCATTGGAAAAAGGATCTGATGAATATAACAAATCATAGCCTGAAAAGAGCCGGATAACAGTAGATTGTAATTTGGGTTCTTGCAAACAGACCCCAACAGGAAAAACTGGGAGATCAACACCTGAAGATCACCCCAGTTACCCCTGAGGCCTCGGATATTCCACTGCAAATAAGTCATGATTTATGGAGAGAAAGATATAAGTCGAAGCCAGAGGTTTCTATGGACTAGAGTTAGAAAAATCCACGTGTGGAGGAAGCAGAAGACCTGTAATCAGAGAAGAAGCAGGACGTTGTGAAGGAAGGAGGGGTGTAGACAGAGAAGAGAGAGGAGGAAGAACCTGAGGTGGAGTGGTGTCCATCATCATTCCAGTCTCTGAAATATATTCTGCGATAGCTTCCAGTGTTTTGGAAGACAAAGATGCAGAATATGGGACTACATGAGATGTGGAAGGAAGAGAGTGAGCAACCATCGGTGAGACTATAGACTGTACTAAAGTAGAGGATGAGGAGATGGAAGAGGAAACTGTCGAAGGGGCTTGAGAGGGGACAGGAGTGGAAGGGACCTGGGGATGTGCAGTCAAGGAAGGAACTTGGGAGGGGACAGGGGATGACGATATTGAACGAGGAGGAGGAGGATGAACCTCCACACACGTTACAGAACTAGTCAGAGGTGAAGAACCCAGCAATGGGGATTTTTTGCCGGACATATGAGAAGAAGAGGGGCACTGAAGTTTAGGTGGTGAACGAGGGCGAATAGACACAGAACTGTGCGAGTGAGTAGAGGAAGGGGTGTGGACAGTATGTGTGGAAACTTTTTTGAGTCACTCAAGTTCCACAGGGTAAGTGAGCTGTAGTGTAGATGCCTTAAACATACCATGGATAGGTCCTCGGAGTTTATGACCCACACACCCACCCAAACACACTCACAGTTGGCAAAGGTAGTAAGATAGTACATATTAATTAATAGATTTACTCTCCTAGGAAGATCTAGGTAAGTTTGTACAGTTAGTAACTAATAGTAGAATTATTGAGGCAACTTTAGATATTAATATTGTAGTTCTAGCACCTTAACATAGGTAGATTTAAGGCCGAATAGGCGAACATTAGATTATGTTAGCTAACGAGAACTGGCAGCCCCACACTTGACCTATGCGGGAGAGATGCTAGTTCATTCTTCTCAGACCAGACTTCAACGAGTGAACAAGTGCTGCGGCCAGGGCAGCATTCCCCACATGACTTCCAACATCTGTCCTGGGGACTCAGAGGAGACATCCCAAAGTACTGTGGATATCTTTCTCCATCCAGACCCATTACAGTAAGACTATAACTTCCTTTCTCTCAGTATCTGGCCAGTTTTCTGGGGAAAACGTTAGTGAGTTTATCTGTGGGTCTCAAGCAGACGGACGCTATTATATTGGTATGTACCAGCATCATCTCTTAAGTTCAAGTCTGGAAGCTAGTGTCCCATACTGCTTAGATATTGCTTAGAGGATAACCCCCTTTGAGTTTGGGATTTCTGAGTTTAGGGCAAGACACTAATACCACTTGAATCTTGCAGAATTAGGTCTTCCCGGCACGCGTCTTTCAAGGGAAGAGTCCATAGAGGACTAAAGCTTAGGGAATTTGGAAGACAGGGAGACATATTCTACACCATCAATTAAGTTAAACCCCTTGTTAGTCGTGCATGTAGGTGGGGAATTCTTTTGACTGCAGTCAGCTAGAAATTCTGTCCACAAGCCACTTGTATGTCTGAGAGAAGCATCTCAGAGTGTCGGTGTCAACAGTGCTTGCCAGGGGGCAGCTTACAAGGAGGCAGTCAAAGACAAATTTTTATAGTATGTGATGCCGAGGTAGAGACCTCGAAGCCAAGAACAGCAAAAGGATTCGAGACAGGGGTGACTGAGGATGAGGCGACCACAGAGGAAGCCAGGGAAGTTGGGACCCCAGAAGTATGGAGTATGGCGACATTTAGCAATGCCAGAATAGGAAATATGGGGAAGTCTCCCTTGAAGGCGTAGATGAGAGACGGCCATAGCATATGAGAAGCCTTCTGCCTCTTTGAGACAACAGATTTCCCGGTCATTCAAGTAAACCTGACAACGGTGAGAGTACGATGGATGCGCCTCATGACAGTTAAGGCAAGAGGGAGGTAGATTACAAGAAGGACTGGCATGGTCGTTGGCACCACAGACTGGGCATTCGGCCATGGACCTGCAATATTTCGCTGGATGACCAAAATGCCAGCAGTTTCTACACTGTTGCAGTGTAGGGGTCACCTTTCGAACTTGTAAATGTTGACCTGCAATGTAGACCGAAGGTGGAAGTTCACGACAGTCAAATGTTAAATGGGCTATATTACAAGTATAATGTCTTCGCTTATTGGCAGGGAGGACAAAAGTGTCAACTTTAAGGGTAGGGAGTTCTTGGAGCTCAAGCTGCTCCAAAATGTCATCACCACATGTCTGGAAATTCCGTTGGACAATGGTGTGGGGTAAAATGACAGTACCACTACAAGAATTGAGAGAATGATGAATGTCAGTAGTGATAGGAATAGTATCTATGGTCGTAAGAAGAGAAAGATCGCAAGCTTGGCCAGCATTCTGGACCGTGATGATGCGAGTGCCACTCTTGAGAGCGTGAAATGAGATATCTTTACCAACATGGCGTAGCAGAGCCTTACCAATACTATGATCTGAAAGATAGGTATTAGGAGAAGTCGGTCGTAGATTAAAAAACTTTGTTCATTGAGTAGTGTGAAACAAAGAGTTTAAGGGGAGTGCATGACGAGCTGGTCGTTTCTGAGATGAACGAGAAGGAAGTGTCAAATTGTCATGTAAGGGTCTAGATCGTTTGGGTGTGGGACCGGAGGTGGTTCGACATGTAACGGGGGAGCGATCCGAAAATTGCTGCACTGTGGAGGGAGAAGCCGGAATCAAGGTCAGAGAAGAGCGAAGGTAAGACGTGTCAAAAGGGCTAGTCGGAACCCCAGAACCTGAAGCAGGTGACGAACCGGCGCCAGCAAGAGGTACAGGGGTATTAGAGGTGTCCGAAGAGTTGTCTGTTAACGAAGTAGGGTCAGAACTAGGTGCAGTATCAAGAAGGGACCCGGGGGTAGGTTCACGGATTAGGGCATCCATGGTTAGGTTACTTCTTTCTTTTTGTTTTTAAGAAAAAAAGAAAGAAAAAAAAAAAAAAAAAAGGGGGGAACGTGGTGGCTCACATTGGTCTTCAGATGCATGATAGAACTGATAAATTGGCTAAGTTTTATGCTTTCAAAGAGGGGATAGATTACAATCTTGGCTTGTCAGTTAGCAGTTTGAGAACAATAATACGAAAAGAACTTCAACTGAATTTTATTGACTTAAGACTCAGGGAGTTTGACACCAGTCAGTCCATCTATCATCATTCTATCATGCAGGAGGAGCCACATGTCTATGGTGCATCCAACAAAATAAGCAGACTCTTGGATGTCACTACCGCCCGCCTCCGGCTGGGTTACAAGTATCTTTGGCAGGTTAAATCACCACCACCAGATGTAGACCAAACAAGATGTAAACTTTGCCAGTTGGATTATTGTCACACCCTGCGTCATTATGTACTGGAGTGCGATAAAATTAATGAATTCAGAGACTACTCATTCAGAAATGTTCAAGATATGTCCAAGTATTTTATCCACAGTGGTATATTACAGACCATTCTGGAAAAATACCCTGACTTTGCTCCCTGTAAATAAAGCATTGACACGTGTGTGTGTGTGTGTGTGTGTGTGTGTGTATGTACATGTGTGTATGTGTATGTGTGTATGTATATACATGTATGCGTGTGTATGTGTATATGTATATGTGTGTGTGTGTGACCCAACAATTAAAATTTGCACCAATAACTCATTACAGTTGTGGCTGGGTGTAGACTAATAGATTGCTCATTGCTTTATAATTTGTTCATGGGTGCAACCATGTACAGACGTAAGTAAATTTACTTACATGATTCATTACCTTGTAACTAGTGAATTAATTACCATTGTACCTTGTTCAGCTATCAAA
The DNA here is from genome assembly GCA_009830355.1 of Cherax destructor. Classification (NCBI taxonomy): domain Eukaryota; kingdom Metazoa; phylum Arthropoda; class Malacostraca; order Decapoda; family Parastacidae; genus Cherax; species Cherax destructor. The sequence goes on along the minus strand of WNWK01011892.1, from coordinate 5,072 downwards.
ACTTTGGGGCCCAGTCTCTGGACCCTATATATACCTCTGTAATCTGCAAATACCTTTGTAACTTGTCATGATTGTGACCATCTGAGTTCATTACCTTTGTAACTTGCTCAGCTATCAAACTTTGAGGTCCAGTCCCTGGACCCATTATGTACCTCTGTAATCTTTTGACTACCGCCCACAGGATGGGTATGGGGTGCATAATAAAGATATCAAACTAACAACGTGGAGGAATAGCTCCTAGGAGGAATGAAAGGGGTGTAAATCCCCCTCCACCCAAGAGGACCTCAACACCACAAGTAGTGTAGATGCTGCATGGAACCCGTGCCATACCCTACCCTTCATGCCAGTAAACCAACAATCCGGGATAGCAACCTCACATCCACCGAGCCATCTCGGCGGACAAAAGAGAGAGCGGCCGGATATCCGCCACAAAGCATACCTCCTTCGGCCACCACCCCCGGAATCCGAAAGGTGGCCTCCAGAGATACACCAGTCGCCCAAAAGATACCCAAAGCCACCCCCGGGAGACCGGAAAGGGATCGGGACATCCCCAGGCGATTCAGATTCCATGGCAAACTACACCACCGCCAAGAACCTCACCGAAATGGGATGGACCACGGTACCCTTCCCCCTACCTAGGAACTAGAATGCCTGTGGAGGGAAGCTCCCAGGGTAAAAATGGGAAGGAAATAAGGAAGGAATGAGGAGGAGGAGGAGGAAAGGGAAAAGGGAGGATGGGGAAAATGGGAAAGGGGAGGGGAGATTTGGGGGTAATTAGGTTCGGTCTGAGGAAGAAGACCAAGAGGTCCAATTCCTCAGACCGATAGCCTCTTTACCTCGACAAGGAGCCCCCCTTAAAGAGGTGTTTTAGGAGGAAAACTGGCCAGGGCCTCGTAAATTTAGTGAACAGACCCAGATCAAGACTTCCTTTTCCAGAGTTGCAGGATTGCCAGATGTCTCTGTTTCCATGCCCGAGGGACTGTCCTTTCGGGAGGAACAGTGGAAAGACCCTTCATTGAATTTTGCTTTTAAGGTAGCTATGGGTAACTCCCCAGATCACTCATTCAAATATGAAGTTAAAAACGACTTCTTAATCTGCACTGAAACTGGTAAGGAGGTGGAGGGAAGACCACAAACAGCTAGATTAGTAGTTCCCAAAATATTTAGATCCCACATACTAAATATAGCCCATAATTCTTCGTTAAGAGGCCATTTGGGAATTACCAAAACTATGTATACCTGGAGTTTACCTGGAGAGAATTCCAGGGGTCAACGCCCCTGCAGCTCGGTCTGTGACCAGGCCTCATGTTAGACCAGAGCCTGATCAACCAGGCTGTTACTGCTGGCCGCACGCAGTCCAACGTACGAACCACAGCCTGGCTGGTCAGGTACCGACTTTAGGTGCCTGTCCAGCGCCTGCTTGAAGACAGCCAGGAGTTTGTTGGTAATCCCCCGTTCCCAGTAATTGAGGTGGTTTATCGCAGTTATGCGTGCTGTGAAGGTTCTCTGCACATTTTCAAGGTCAGCAATTTCACCTGCCTTGAAAGGTGCAGTTAGTGTGTAGTAATATTCCAGCCTAGATAGATTAGATTTTGCAACCGAAGTGGCTAGTTTATTGTGCACCCCATATCCATCCTGTGGACGGTAACGCAGAGCATATGGATACACAAAAGGGTTAACAATTGTACATTTGGATTTATATCTACATTTCACTTATCTGTTACAAGCAAATTTAGGAAATTTCCTTAGTACAACTGGTATCTTATTTTCATGAATAAGATATCTTGACATGTCACATAGGTCATTATACTGTATATCTCTATATTCCTCAATAAGTGGACAATTAAGCACATAGTGTTCAAGACAGTGACCATATGCCTGATCACATAATTTGCATTTAGTTTGATCATCATCTGTGTCTCCCAAACTTCCAGAAGTACCTGTAGCCAAGCCTAAGCCTGGCCACTACAACATCAGTCAGTCTGTTCACATTGCAAGTTGCTCCACAAACATGCACATCTGTGCTCGCATTATCATGAGCACAGATAGGCACGTTCATGGAAATTAGATTTGGATTTATATCTACAGTTCATTTATCTGTTACAAGCAAATTTAGGAAATTTGCTTAGTATAACTGGTATCCTATTTTCATTAATAAGATATCTTGACATGTCACATAGGTTATTATACTGTCTATCTCTATATTCCTCAATAAGTGGACAATTAAGCACATAGTGTTCAAGACAGTGACCATATGCCTGATCACATAATTTGCATTTAGTTTGATCATCATCTGTGTGTCTCCCAAACTGCCAGAAGTACTTGTAGCCAAGGCTAAGCCTGGCCACTACAACATAAGTCAGTCTGTTTACATTGCAAGTTAGAACAAGCGATCTGTAAAGCGTCAACATGGGTTTTGAAGGTTCTCATTATCCATCCTGTCATTTTTCTAGCAGATGCAATTGCTACGGTGTTATGGTTCCCGAAGGTGAGATCCTCTGACATGACATGATCACTCCCAGGTCTTTGACATTAGTTTTTCGCTCTATTGTGTGGTTGGAATTAGTTTTGTACTCCGATGAGATCTTAATTTCTTCATGTTTTCCGTATCTGAGTAATTGAAATTTCTCATCATTGAACTTCATATTGTTTTCTGCAGCCCATTTAAAGATTTGGTTTATGTCTGCTTGGAGTCTTGCAGTGTCTTCAACGGTGGACACTGTCATACAGATTCGGGTGTCATCTGCAAAGGAAGACACAGCACTGTAGCTTATATCCCTGTCAATGTCTGATATGAGGATGAGGAACAGGATGGGAGAGAGTACTGTGCCTTGTGGAACAGAGCTTTTCACATTAGCTGCCTCAGACTTTACTCTGTTGACTACTACTCTTTGTGTTCTACTTGTTAGGAAATTATAGATACATCTACCAACTTTTCCTGTTATTCCTTTATCACGCATTTTATGTGCTATTACACCATGGTCACACTTGTCAAAGGCTTTTTCAAAATCTGTGTATATAACTGCATTCTGTTTGTCTTCTAGAGCATCCAGGACCTTGTCGTAGTGGTCCAGTAGTTGGGACAGACAGGAGCGACCTGCTCTAAACCCATGCTGCCCTGGGTTATGCAGTTGATGGGTATCAAGAAAAGTTGCGATCTTGCTTCTTAGATCCCTTTCAAAGATTTTTATGATATGGGACGTTAGCGATATTGGTCTGTAGTTCTTTTCTATTGCTTTACTGCCCCCTTTGTGACGTGGGGCTATGTCTGTTGTGCTTAGTAACTGCGGGACGACCCGTGTCCATGCTCCCTCTCCATAGGATGTTAAAAGCACGTGATAGGGGCTTCTTGCAGTTCTTGATGAACACGGAGTTCCATGAGTCTGGGCCTGGAGCGGAGTGCATGGGCATGTCATTTATTGCCTTTTCGAAGTCATTTGTCGTCGGGGTGATGTCAGATAGGCATGCGTCTGTCAAGTTTTGTGGCACTCTCATAAAAAATTCATTTAGGTCTTCGATTTTCAGTCTGGTTAGCGGCTCGCTAAAAACTGAGTCATACTGGTACTTAAGTAACTCACTCATTTCCTTGCTGTCATCTGTGTAGGACCCATCCCGTTTAAGTAGGGGCCCAATACTGGTTGTTGTTCTCAACTTTGATTTTGCATAAGAAAAGAAATACTTTGGGTTTCTTTCAATTTCATTTATGGCTTTTAGTTCTTCCTTAGTTTCTTGATTCCTGTAAGATTACTTTAGTTTTATTTCGATGTTTGCTACTTCTCTGACTAGTGTCTCCCTTTGTATTTCAGATATATTGGCCTCTTGTAGCCGCTCCGTTATTCTTTGCCTTCGCCTGTATAGGGAGCGCTACTCTCTTTCTAGTTTGCATCTTCTCCTTTTCCTTAAGGGAATTTGCCTTGAGCAAACCTCAAGTGCCACAGAGTTAATTTGTTCTAGACATAGGTTAGGATTATTATTATTATTATTATAATCAAATAGAAGTGCTAAACCACAGGGGTTATACAGCGCTGCACATAGGTTAGGATCCGTGATGCTTAGGATTTGGTTTTCTTGGTCCCACCTTATGTTTTTGTTATTGAAGTTGAATTTGGAGAAGGCTCCCTCGCGGCTGATCACATTTTGTTGATCTAGGGCTTCCCGCATGCATGTCTGGACCTCTATTATGTTGTGATCTGAGTATATTGTTTTTGATATGATGATATTTCGTATCAGATCATTATTGGTGAAGATGAGGTCCAGCGTATTCTCTAATCTTGTGGGCTCTACTATTTGCTGGTTTAAGGTGAATTTGGTGCAGAGATTTAAAAGTTCATGTGTGTGCGAGTTTTCATCTGAGTTGCCTCCTGGTGTTATCTCTGCTACCACATTGTTTGCAATGTTCCTCCATTTTAGGTGCCTTAGGTTAAAATCCCCCAGTAGCAAGATGTTGGGGGCAGGAGCTGGAAGATTTTCCAGACAGTGGTCAATTTTCAGAAGCTGTTCCTGGAATTGTTGGGACGTTGCATCTGGGGGCTTGTATACAACCACGATGACCAGGTTTTGATTCTCGATCTTTATTGCTAATACTTCAACTACATCATTTGAGGCATTTAGTAGTTCTGAACATATAAGTGACTCTGTGATATACAGGCCAACCCCCCCCCCCTTTTTGCCTGTTCACTGTCACACCTGTATAGGTTGTAGCCCGGGATCCATATTTCATTGTCCAAGTGATCTCTTATGTGGGTCTCTGTGAAAGCCGCAAACATAGCATTTGACTCTGTCAGCCCACGAATGAAAGGGTATCTTGTTGTTTGTTGTTGGCTTTAGACCCTGTATATTTGCAAAGATGAATGTTTGGGTTTGGGATTACCTGGGTATACCTGGGGAGGTTCCAGGGGGCAACGCCCCCGGCCCCGTCTGTGACCAGGCCCTGTTGAATCAGAGGCTGATCAACCAGGCTGTTGCTGCTGGCCCCATGCAGTCCAACGATGAACCCCAGCCTGGCTGGTCAATACCGACTTTAGGTGCCTGTCCCGGCGCTTGAAGACAGCCAGGGGGTTTTTTGGTAATCC
>WNWK01011891.1:0-62255 GCA_009830355.1 Cherax destructor | reverse complement strand
ATAAATTATGTCAGTGCATTCAAAAATTTGTGATTAGAGGGGGCCAGATGGACACGTATTGGACGAATTTATTTGAAATATCAGCAAAAAAAAATTTTCCCACTAGTTTGAGCTCAATTTCAAGCTACTTTCATTCCTGAAAACAAACAAAATCATCTCTGTTTCTGTAATATATCTTCAGTTTATCAAATGAGACCAAAAAAAATTAGAAACAACAATAAAAACCATAAAAAAATACACCACAAAGCTGCTTTTTTAAACCCCTTAACTGTCCACAAAAGATTATGTTCTTACTTTTGGCACCCCAAACATAGATCAACGTTTTATTTTTTTTCCCTTCCAAATTTGGCATGATTAGCCTGAATGCTTGGTGATAAAATGGGTCTTAACACTCAGTGGGGCAGTTTTAAAAAAAATCGGGGCCCCTCTTAGTCCCTTTTGTGGGAGCACCAGTTAAATTGAGCGCCAGAGAGAAAACAGCGTGGTAGACACCGGGGATTCACTGATTTTCAGTCGAAAATTTCCCCTTATAAGGGGAAAGTGATGTTGACCCTGAGTTTAGTGGTTTTGAGATGGATGGGGGCAACAAGTGGTCGGGGGGAAATATCAAAAGCCTTTTTATAAAAACCCCATTTCAACATTTGTGCAACATCCTTAAATTTTTGATTCACTGCCAGAATGTCCTATAACCTATGTCCTAAATAAAAAAAACGATTCTAAAACATGTGAATTCCTGTTTGGCAGGCTGGCTGGCTGATTTGGCTGATCTATCTTTTGTCTCACAGGTACACATAAAACAGTTATTATACATATTTAAATTACTTGGGAAACCCAAAAAAATCCAAAGTGCTATACTATTCTTGTAGATATAAGGCATAAAAACATGACTGGAAAGAAACGAAATTTTCACTTGTTCAGGAATCAGACATGATGATTTCTGCATTGTGTTTGTAATCCCTAATGGTTCATGATGGCCTCTCTCTGAGACAAAAAGAGGGCAAGAAAGACAGAGAGACGGGAAAAACAGAAAACACAGGAAAGACAGAAAGAAAATAAACAGAGACAGAGTTTTGGACAGACAGACAGATACAGCAGACCAATAGACAGACAGCATGTTTATGTTTAACAGCGAGACCAATAAAACCAAAGTTCAGTGGGCAGTGCCTTTGTGCTTGGGGTTTCATATATTCCAGTGTGTCTTAAAACATTGCTGAGACATATACAGTGGACCCCCCGGGAAAACGAACATAATCCCCTTCCAGAAGCTTTTTCTTAACTTTTGGGAAAAGTTCAAAAACGAACCCAAAATTTCCCATAAGAAATAATGGAAAAATAATTAATTCCCCTTTCCCCCTTTTCAGGAAGCATGGCAAAATAGTACTTCACTAAGCTATTATCAACTTGACAGCTGATTTATCTATCAAAATTCATCTAATATGACATAATAAACAATATAAATAACATAAAAACCTGATATACACACTAGAATTAATAAAATATGTATATCATTACGAACGTGGTGGCGGGGGAGGACGGTGGTGGTAGGCATACTCAGTCCAGCTATGAAAACATCTTCCCATTCTTTCCTCCTTCAAACGTGTTAGTATAAGAGAAAACGGAGTTTGTAATGCTAACTGCATTAGATCACTTCTTTCCAGTCGGCTTCACGGAGTGAACAGAATTCATTCCTGTCCAGGCTGGTAACAGCAATAACAACAACTGGTTTGTTTACAAAACTCCCGAACCTTCTACACTCTCGTTTATTCATTTAATCTTCTTTACCTCTCACTCGACATTAAGACTGCCTCTGACCACCACTGCCTCTCACCACCACTGCCTCTCACCACCACTGCCTCTCACCACCACTGCCTCTCACCACCACTGCCTCTCACCACCACTGCCTCTCACCACCACTGCCTCTCACCACCACTGCCTCTCACCACCACTGCCTCTCACCACCACTGCCTCTCACCACCACTGCCTCTCACCACCACTGCCTCTCACCACCACTGCCTCTCACCACCACTGCCTCTCACTACCACTGCCTCTCACCACCACTGCCTCTCACCACCACTGCCTCTCACCACCACTGCCTCTCACCACCACTGCCTCTCACTACCACTGCCTCTCATCACCACTGCCTCTCGCCACTGCTTCTCACCACCACTGCCTCTCACCACCACTGCCTCAACCAATGAACAAGCTCCAAACACAATTAATTGTGAAATGTTTGGAAGAGCAAGCAGGGTAATGTTCACTGGAGGATAAACAAAGCTAGACTGACTCACGACGCCTGGGCAGACAGGTCTGGTACACACTTGTTCGATTACCAGAATGTGTTCAATTACTGAAATCGAATTTGTTGTTCTATCTCCGATTTGTTCGATTACCGAGCTGTTCGATTTCCGAAGGTCCACTGTAAATACAGTGGTACCTCGACTTACGATGGTCCCCAAACTCACCCTTTTATGTAAGTTTATTTTTTTAAATGTTTTTGTAAGTGTAATTTTGGGGGTCTAAAAGGACTAGTCTATTTTACATCATTTCTTATGGGGATAAATTCGTTTGGTAATGGCACTTGAACAGCATTCTGGAATGAAAAAATATCGTAAGTCGAGGTACCACTGTACTTTGTATATATTTCTAGACAATAGTATGTGACCAAGACAGGTGAAAATGTTCACCTGTCAGTGTGTTTGTAGCTATTTTATTACTATTTCAGTACCTAATATTAGTGTCAGAACAAAGATTGGCTATAAAATCACAAGAACTACTATAAATTGCAATTAGAACATAAAATTTTTATAAATTAAAAAAAAAAAAGGTAGAGTGGACCCCCGGATTAAGTAGGCGTTGGATTACGTAAAATTTGGAATAAGCTACCTTTTTCTGTAAAAATATTGGTTGATCCACTCGGAATAAGTAATTCGTTCTGGACGCGTGTGCATGGCCCGGACGGCCCAACACTCCATCCAGAGTCGGTGTGCCATTGTTTACCAGCGAGTGACCACCACCCACGCATTCATACCATACATTTTGTCATTATTCCATTGTTTTTAGTGCTTGCAACTGCAAAATAAGCCACCTTGGGCCCAAAGAAAGCTCCTAGTGCCAGCCCTGTGGTAAAGAGGCTCAGAAATACGGTAGAACTGAAAAAGGAGATAATAGCAAAATATGAAAGTGGAGTACGTGTCGCTGAGCTGGCCAGGCTGTATGGCAAACCCTATAGTACAACCATCGCTACCATCGTGGCCAAGGGAAATAAAATCAAGAAGCTGTTGTTGCAAAAGGTGCAAATATGATCACAAAACAGAGATCACAAATACTGGAAGATGTGGAAACTTTGTTGTTGGTGTGGATCAACGAGAAAGAATTAGCAGGAGATAGTGTTGTGCAGGCAATATCTGAAAAAGCAAGGCAGTTGCATGATGATCTCATCAACAAAATGCCTGCAATGAGTGCTGAAGTGAGCGAATTTAAAGCCAGCAAAGGCTGGTTTGACAGATTTAAGAAGCGTAGTGGCATACATAGTGTGATAAGGCATGGTGAGGCAGCCAGTTCAGACAAATGTGCAGCTGAAAAATACGTGCATGAATATAAAAGCTATGTAGAGGCTGAAGGATTTAAACCCGAACAAGTGTTTAATTGTGATGAAACAGGCCTGTTTTGGAAGAAAATGCCAAACAGAACCTACATTACTCAGGAGGAAAAGGCACTGCCAGGACACAAGCCTATGAAAGATAGGCTAACTCTTATGTTGTGTAGTAATGCTGGTGGGGATTTAAAATTAAAGCCTTTACTCGTACATATATCACTGAAAATCCCAGAATGTTCAAGAAATGCAGTGTCGCCAAGGCTAATTTGTGTGTGCTGTGGAAGGCTAACAGTAAGGCATGGGTCACGAGGGAAATTTTCCTTGATTTGTTCAATGAAGTGTTTGGCCCCAGTGTGAAGAAATATCTTGTGAAAAATAAATTGGGCCTCAAGTGCCTCCTGGTAATGGACAGTGCTCCTTCTCATCCTCGAGACTTGGAAGAGCAAATTGTGGAGGACTTTAAGTTCATCACAGTGAAGTTCTTGCCCCCCCTAATACCACTCCTCTCCTCCAGACCATGGACCAGCAGATCATTTCAAACTTAAAAAACTCTACACCAAAGCAATGTTTCAAAGATGCTTTGACATAACCTCGGACACTCGATTGACCCTATAAGAGTTATGGAAAGATCACTTCACTATCATCCATTGCATAAACCTTATAGGTAAAGCTTCGGAGGAAGTGATTTCCAGGATTTTGAACTCGGCTTGGAGAAAATTGTGGCCAGACTGTGTCCCAGAGAGGGATTTTGAAGGTTTTGGGGCTGAGCCTCAGGACCCTGATGCTGAGCCTGTTGTGGAAGAAATTGTGGCACTGGGGAAGTCCATGGGGTTGGAGGTTAGTAGCGAGGATGTTGAAGAGTTGGTGGAGGACGACAATGAAGAGATAACCACTGCAGATCTGCAAGTTTCATCTGCAACGGCAACAGACCACAGTTCAGGAAATTGGTCCAGAGGAGGAGGAGGAAGAGAGATGGAAGACGTTGCCTTCTTCAAAGATTAAGGAGATTTGTGCCCGATGGACTAATGTACAAAGATTTATGGATGATTTTCACCCTAACAAAGCTGTTGCAGGCCGTGCTGGCAACATGTACAATGACAATGTGGTGTCCCATTTCAGGGACATTTTAAAGAAGCTTCCTGGACAGATTTTTTGTCAGAGAGGGGTCCAGTGACTCTCAACCTGGTCCTAGTGGCATTAAAAGAAAAAGAAGGGCAGTAACCCCGGAAAAGAACTTGATACCTGAAGTGTTAATGGAAGGGGATTCCCCTTCCAAACACTAGCAACTACTCCTTCCTCTCCCCTCCTTCCATCTTCCACACATCAACAACTCTTCAATAAAGGTAAGTGTCAAGTTATTCCTGTTTTATTTATTTGTGGTAATTTATATCTCATTCTTTTCTGTGTAATTTAATGTGGAAACAATATTTATTTTAATACTTTTGGGTGTCTGGAACGGATTAATTGAATTTCCATTATTTCTTATGGGGAAAATAGATTCGGATTAAGTAATATTCAGTTTAACCCTTGAACGGTCCACACGTATATTTACGTTAGCTCGCCCAGTGCCCCAAATCTTTTGAAAAAAAAAATTATAGAAATAAAGAGCACATTTTTTAAGTGTTATAGGATAAATAAAAAAAGAATTTGGGTCAGTAGTTACCGAGATATGAGGCGGAGAAGTTGGCACTGGATGCTCACCTGACAGCAACAGGAGTCCTGCCGCTTGCAGAATCGTTGCCAATATACCTTTTTTTTTCACTTTTTTTTATTTTTTTATATAATTTTTATGTTCTCATAATCACAATTTATAGTAGTTCTTGTGATTTCATAGCCAATCTGTGTTCTAACACTTAATATTAGGTACTGAAATTGTACTCAAATAATAATAATAATAATAATAATAATGATGATAGTGCATAAAAATAATAATAATAATATAGTGAATAATAATGATGATAATAATAATAATAGTGAATAATAATAATAATAATAAAAGTTCCCTTGAAGCATTGTAAGATTTTTGTCGCTGCCTTATCTCATCTGATCTCCACTAATGATGACTGGTGATATTTCACGAGGGGTGAGCCGTAGTCTTATCTCTTCTTATCAGTCCAGTAATTACAGTGATGACATTTGACGAGCTTACACTGCTTCCCTTTATTTGTTACGCAAACCTGTCTGTCTTTCTGTCTGCCTGTGTGTCATCTCCTTTCTGTCTGCTTGTCTCAGAGAGTAGCTCATGAACCAACTGGTATTACACTTTGTCTTGATTTTATTAGTTATCCTAGGTAATTTACACTATGTATAATTGTATTTACGTATGTGTTCCTGTGAGATAGAGACAGAGACAGATAGATACAGACAGAGATAGACAGCCAATCAGGTACCCAGCTGACCAGCCAGGTGGCCAACCAGCTGTTTGCCAGCCAGGTCCCCAGGCAGGCAGGCAGCCAGCTGGCCTGCCAGACTGCCGACATCACTTTCCACTTCAAAGGGGAGTGTTAATATGACATGACATCAGTGAATCTATGGTGTTTGCCGCAGAGTTTGCTCTAGCTGACCCTCAATTTAACTGGTGCTCCCTCAAGGTACTAAGTGGTCCCAGATTTTTTTTAATATGGCGCACACTGAGTGTTAACTCATTCTATGCTGACCAGGCATCTCAGGACAATCGTGCCAAATTTGGAGGCAGGAAAAATAAAACATAAATATACGTTTGGGGCAGTAGCAGTACTAACGTATATATACGTGTGGACCATTTAAGGGTTAAGTAGCGCTCTCTGGAACGGATTAATTACGTAATCCGGGGATCCACTGTATATTGGCAACACTTCTCCAAGTGGCAGGACTCCATGTTGCCATCAGGTAAGCATCCAACGCCAACTTTGCGACCTTATACTATCTCGATAAGTACTGACCCTAAAAAAAAAAAAAATTCTTTTGGTCTTATTACACACAGAAAATTGCCCTCTTTATTTATTTTTTTTTTTCTCAAAATATTTGGAGTTCTAGCAGTAACAAAATAGATCTATATTTGACAGTTAATGGGTTAAACCAAAAATGCTGTTGCAGTTTTTACCTGTTATGCACTACTTGCTACAGGATTTTTTTTTATATGATGCACACTTACTGCACAGACCCATTCTCTCATATCTAGGCACAAATTTTTCCACTTACAGCTTATCTGAGTGAGCTGAGCTCATGGTGTAGAACTACGGGACTGACCGGGGCTTCAAAGCCATAGAACAACGGGACCCACACCGAAAGGGTTAAAGTGCTTCTCCTAACCATTTTTGGATTATTTGAAAAACTGAAATGTCTTCAAGCATTTATGTAGTAAAGTTTGCATTATCTTCTGGTGTTCTCATTGTTGTCATTTTTAATATTAATATATTTACTATTATGTACTGTTCTTGTAAAATACTTTATGAAGGTAATTGCTGTAGAAGTTAATGTTATTAATTTCTTTCAGTGGTTTGTTTTATGAGAAGTACTTAAAGCAGATACACCTGAATGATGTCTCTGTACAATTTTCCAAAATGAATCTCTCTTACTTGCTCAAGGTATGTCTAAGAAAATTGTTCTATTATATCATTAGTTTTGATTTATCTGCTCTTTTCTAGAGTAAACTCGACTAGTATATCAATGTTATTAAAGGATATTTTTATTGTATATTCAAAATTACTCCAGACTGCAAAGATGTCCTTAATTAAAACTAATTTTATAGTATTCTACCTGTGTACTAGCCTATTTTTCTGCAGACTCAAAAGCCTCGGTACGTATTTAACCCTTTCACTGTCACAACCCCTGAAATTGAAAGTGCTGACAGTGTCGCAGTTTTTAAAAAAAAATTGTAGATAATCTTTTTTCTGAAGGTAATGACCCTGGAAATGCAAATTTTGATGAAAAACTCACAAAATTGCACAAGAGCAAAATTGGCAGTCTGGGCACAATTTATGCATTTGGGATTTTGCCAAATTTGAGTCCTCTTTTAAGCTACGTTTCAAGCCATTTCAGTAGTAGTCTTTCAACTCTATTGATTGAGCACAAAACACTGCTCATTCAACTACCAGAATGCCCCTATAATGTGCACAGAGTTAAATTTATTTGGGCAGTATTACACACAATTAAAAAATCCAAATTGAAATTTGTCTAATACAAACACTGTAGACATTCCAGGCACTAAAGCAACTTTCCCTCTGTTTATTAATCACGTCTTCAGGTCTGTCCTATATAACACTTGCCCTCCATTTTGAATATTATCCATCATCCTATTTCTCAGATAATTAAATATAATGAAGAATGATTGTTAATGGTTTAGGCCATCCTAGTACAGTGGACCCCCGAGTTTCGTAAACCCCGGAAATCGTACATTTATGTAAGTATAATATTGTAAGTGCTTGTGGAAAAGTATTTTTGGGGGTCTGAAATAGACTAACCTACGTGACATTTTTTCTTAAGGGGTAAATTCGTTCGGTAATGGCACTTGAGCAGACTTCAGGAGTGAAGTTTTTACGAAACTCGGGGGTCCACTGTATTTGAAACAGACCTAGTAAAAACCTATAAAACACCAGGAGGGCCATACCCATCTTCAGGAAAATTGCCATTTTTCTTTTAACACATTGGCCGTCTCCCACCAAAAGTTTTCCTTCTTTTTACATTTAGTAATTTATACAGAAGAAGGAGTTATTAGCCTCCCCTTGCTACCTGTATTTTAATAATAATAATAATAATTTGAGTACCTCTGCAAAGACAGAGATTATGTATGAATGATGAAAGTTTTTTTCTTTCCTTCTTTTTGGGTCACCCTGCCTTGGTGGGAAATGGCCAACATGTTAAAAAAAAAAAAAATAATAATAATAATTTTATTTCAGCATGATACATGTTTATATAAGGAGTATAACAATTGGGTGTACATGCCAATGCCTCTCTACATGCAGTGCATTTCAGGCAAACTTAAGACTAACTTAAGATTAATAAGGCAATAACATGCATGGCTTATGGAGGAGAGATTCTTTTTCCACTTCTCCACGGAGAAAAAATTAAATATTTCTTCCAATTTGAGCAATATTTCAAGCTATTTCTGGTCTTGAAACTGAGCAGAATCATTGCTACTTCACTAGCAAGTCTTCCGTTCTGTCAGTTTATACCAGGAAACAGTCAGTAAAACCATAAAATTCATTTTAGAAAACACCTCAAAGTCAATATTTTAAACGAGACACTAAGTCAGAGGTTTGTTTTCCCATTATTCAGTGTGGAGGCAGGATTTGTTTTTTATGCTGTGTGCACTCACCTCATACACCCATTATCTCGTGTCTTAAGCCAAAATTTATTGCTCACAGTTTATTGGAGGGATCTGAGCTCAAAACATGGATCTGCATGAGTGACACTGGTGTTCATGATGTAGGTCTACATGAGTCACTGGTGTTCATGATGTAGGTCTATATGAGTGACACTGGTGTTCATGATGTAGGTCTACATGAGTGACACTGGTGTTAATGACATAGGTCTACATGAGTGACACTGGTGTTAATGACATAGATCTACATGAGTGACACTGGTGTTAATGACATAGGTCTACACGAGTGACACTGGTGTTAATGACATAGGTCTACATGAGTGACACTGGTGTTCATGACATAGGTCTACATGAGTGACACTGGTGTTAGTGATGTAGGTCTACACGAGTGACACTGGTGTTCAATGACATAGGTCTACATGAGTGACACTGGTGTTCATGACATAGGTCTACATGAGTGACACTGGTGTTCATGACATAGGTCTACACGAGTGACACTGGTGTTAATGACATAGATCTACATTAGTGACACTGGTGTTCATGACATAGGTCTACATGAGTGACACTGGTGTTAGCGATGTAGGTCTACACGAGTGACACTGGTGTTAATAACATAAATCTACATGAGTGACACTGGTGTTAATGACATAGGTCTACATGAGTGACACTGGTGTTAATGACATAGGACTACATGAGTGACACTGGTGTTCATGATGTAAGTCTACATGAGTAACACTGATGTTCATGATGTAGGTCTACATGAATGACACTGGTGTTCATGATGTAGGTCTACATGAGTGACACTGGTGTTCATGACATAGGTTTACATGAGTGACACTGGTGTTCATGACATAGGTTTACATGAGTGACACTGGTGTTCCAGACATAGATCTACATGAGTGACACTGGTGTTCATGACATAGATCTACATGAGTGACACTAATGTTCCAGACATAGATCTACATGGGAGAGTGAAAGGGTTAACATGTACTACTGTACTTTTATTACTTTCTCCCATTTTCTAAAGCTTGCAAGACACCTCCAGCTCTTGTCAATGTTATTTTGCATGGAGTCTCTACTAACCTCAGAATTTGTTCAACATAACTCTCAAATAATTGAATTCCATTTATATCGTGGCAGTAGTGTTTTACGACACCAGAATACTCATGCATTCACGCTCATGCTTAGTGTATATACGTACTGTAATAAGTATTTTTGGAAGTGTCCTGTGTGTACGCTCACTGGTAAAATACGGTAGAACTAAGCCCAGTGTTATTACAGGAGGGAAGAGCAAAAAGGAATGTGATCATAGCAAGGTAGACACGTTGATGAGTAAGACATGTGCAGCAGTTGGTGTCTTTATTGTTGAAACATTTTTGTCTTCAAAGAAGCTTCTTTAGTCGATACAGAGGCAGTAGGTGTAGCAGCAGTGTGAAGATGATGTAATCAGTCCATCTTTACTACTACACGTGCTGCCTCTGTACTTAAAGAAGTCTACTGTGTAGGTGAAATACTTCAACAATAAAGATACCCAACTGTTGCACGTGTGTCTTTCTCATAAACTTGTCAGTATTTGATACCATTTTCAACAAAGTGGACAAGTCTTGGCTCTCTATCTATGACTTAACAAAGACAAGTGGACATTGTTGCATGTTATACAGTACAGTGGTCCCTTGAGTCGCAATATTAATCTCTTCCAGAAGACGTATTGTATCTCCAAAATATGGTAACTCAAAGCCCCAAGTAAATGGTTTTATGGTAATTTGTTCCAAGACACCAGAACACAACCTGCCCTTGGACTCTTTTTATTGTGTAAACACACTGGTGTTTTCTGAGTGATACACAAGCACAAGCTGCAGCTTGAAATATTCAGAAACTTTGGCACCCAGCAGCAGAGCAAGCCTCTCTGTCAAAGAACAGGGCAGGGCAGGCAGGTTGTGAAGCAGGCAGGCTGTGGAGCAGGCAGGCTGTGGGGCAGGCATGTTGTGGGGCAGGCAGGCTGTGGGGCAGGCATGTTGTGGAGCAGGCGTGGGGAGGCAGGCTGGGGGGCAGGCAGGCTGGGAGGCAGGCAAGCTGGGGGGCGGGTAGGCTGTCAGTAGGCAGGCTGTGGGCAGGCAGGCAGACTGTGGGGCAGGCAAGCTGGGGGTAGGCAGGCTGTGGGGCAGGTAGGCTGTGGGGCAGGTAGGCTGTGGGGCAGGTAGGCTGTGGGGCAGGTAGGCTGTGGGGCAGGCAGGCTGTGGTGGGAGCAGGCAGGCTGTGGGGCAGGCAGGCTGTGGGGCAGGCAGGCTGTGGGGCAGGCAGGCTGGGGGGCAGGCAGGCTGGGAGGCAGGCAAGCTGGGGGACAGGTAGGCTGTCGGTAGGCAGGCAGACTGTGGGGCAGGCTGTGGGGCAGGCAGGCTGGGGGCAGGCAGGCTGGGAGGCAGGCAAGCTGGGGGACAGGTAGGCTGTCGGTAGGCAGGCAGGCTGGGGGGCAGGCAGGCTGGGAGGCAGGCAAGCTGGGGGGCGGGTAGGCTGTCAGTAGGCAGGCTGTGGGCAGGCAGGCAGACTGTGGGGCAGGCAAGCTGGGGGTAGGCAGGCTGTGGGGCAGGTAGGCTGTGGGGCAGGTAGGCTGTGGGGCAGGCAGGCTGTGGGGCAGGCATGTTGTGGAGCAGGCAGGCTGTGGGGCAGGCAGGCTGTGGTTCAGGCAGGTTGTGGGGCAGGCAGGCTGGGGGGCAGGCAGGCTGGGGGCAGGCAGGCTGGGAGGCAGGCAAGCTGGGGGATGGGTAGGCTGGGGGGCAGGCAGGCTGGGAGGCAGGCAAGCTGGGGGACGGGTAGGCTGTCGGTAGGCAGGCAGACTGTAGGGCAGGCTGGGGGGCAGGTAGGCTGTGGGGCAGGTAGGCAGGCTGGGAGCCAGGTAGGCAGGCTATGGGACAGGCAGGCTGTGGGGCAAGAAGGCTGGGAGGGAGGCAGGCTTTGAGCCAGGCAGGCTTTGAGCCAGGCAGGCTGTGAGCCAGGCAGGCTGGAGCTGGGGGGCTGACAGCGAGGGATTCAGGGAAACAGGAAGGCATGCAGGGAGCTAAGGAGGCAGGGAGGTAGACTTAGACAGATAGGCAGGTAGGGAGGGATGCAGGCAGACGCAGACAGATGGTTCAGGCTGGCAGACACAGACAGACAAACACAGGCAGATTGGTAAAGAATTGTAGACTTAAATTAACACTCAGGTTGTCACTGTCTCTCACCATCAGTGTCTGATACATGTATGGTCTCCCTCTCTCCCTCCCTTCCACCTTCCCTCCCTCCCACTCACCTCCCACCACCCCTCCAGCTTACCTCCAACACACCCTCCTCATTCGTCTTCGAAAAACCCTCCCTCTCACTCACCTCCAACACACCCTCCCTCCCACTTACCTCTAACACCCTCCATCACCACTCCATTTAAGGCCTTTTCATCAGCCAACCATCATATATGTATAATATCACAAATTTTTCATTGTAACTCAAAACTAAATTTCTTTATGAGGGCAAATTGTAACTCAAGGGAGCACTGTATATCCAAATGTAGCACAGGAAATATTTTTGCAAGATGTGAGATGTAAAGAAGTGGAATGAGTTGAACAGTAACATAGTAGAAGTGGACTCTATATAGGAGTGTAAAGATACAGTTGGAGGTAATTTAACCCTTTCGGGGTTTTGGTCGTACTAGTACGGCTTACGCCCTGGGGTTATTGACGTACTAGTACGCCTAAATTCTAGCGCCCTCAAATCAAGCAGAAACAGGCTGTTAGGCCTAGATGTGATAGAATGGGTCTGTGCGGTCAGTGTGCGCAGTATAAAAAAATTCCTGCACCACAGTGCATAATGAGGAAAAAAAAACTGACCGTGTTTTTGGTTTAAAACAGCGACTTTGCAGTCTATTTTCGTATGGTATTTATGCTTGTATTCTCGTTTTCTTAGTCTCATTTTATAGAATAGATGAAATATTACAGAAATATAGATAATTTTGACTGGTTTCACGATGACAAGTATACCTTGAAACTGAGCGCAAAGTAGCGAAAATGTTCGATTTTGGCCGATGTTCAAGAGTAAACAAATCACACCATGCGTCCAATACACATCAACTGGAGAGTCTAATATTCTTGCACAAGTGCACTGATATTATTTATACCATTTTTACAATGATGCAGTTGTATACATAACAGTAAATCTTTTATTTTTTGTGAGAATAAAAATTCAAAATGGAAAGCAAAAGTAATGTAAGAGGGGCCTGGAGACGTGACTAATGAACAGAGAAGATGTTATTTTAGTGCCAGGAATATCTGCCTTGTTTATTATGGACCCTATTTTGAAATTGGCATCGTTTGAAATTTGTGTGAAATTGGCCAAATTGCCATTTTCTGACCACTATTTTGGGTAGTTGAAATTGGTAAATAGGCGGTTTCTTGTATTCAGTCGATAGAAGAAATGGAGTTCTAGCGAAATAGCTATAATTTTAGTAGACTGAAACATTGGAATTTGCCGAAAATAGGGCTCAAAGTGGGCGAAATCGCTGATGCGTAAATGTCATGGATACCGCTAACTTCACGAAATCATAATTCCGTTAGTTTTCGATCAAATTTCATAATTTTTGTGGCGTTATGATCGGAAAAAGATTCTCTATCATTTCGTAAGATTTTTTTTTTTTTTTTTTAAATTCGTGGACCCTGAGAACGAGTTTCAGAGAGACCCCTTGGACCCCCAAAGGGTTAAAAATCCAAATAAGTGATTATAGTATTTAATTATTGTAGGACTTTGTGTAAGAGTGTATTATTGATAGTAACTTTGTGTTTCAGGAGCAGTATGATCCAGTGTTTGAGCGACAAGTGCAGTCAAGCCAGGTGGTGACTCTTAATGATGTGAGAAGTGATCGTCTAGCCAAGGGCAACACTTACAGAATTATATATCACACTAAAGATAACTACAAAAAGATCACTAAGGCCCTTGGCTTAATGGATGACTTCAAAGTAAGAAACTTTTGATTTTTCTGTAAATAGAACATTTAAGACCAGATATATTTTTAATTTTCTGTAGTTGTATAATTTTCATATATAGAATTTTTAATTTGTGTCACACTACTTAGTTAAAGAGTGTGGCTGGTGCACACTCTTGTTCAAAGATTCTAGTTACCAACACCACACATGTATCAAGCACATCCCAGGTCATCAGTTGCACACAAATATAGCCTCTCCTCACTTAGCGACGTAATCGTTTACCGACGACTCAAACTTACGAGTCGTTGGTATGCATACCTAAATATTGTATTAGAGCTAATTTCCTCTATTCTGTTTATTACAATACAGGTCTCCCTCCACATTCGTGAGGGTTTAGGGGATCAAGAACCTCGCGAATGTTTGGTGCACAAATAGTATATTGTAGGGAAATATAATAGCATTTACTTAGCCTAACAATACTGCTTCCTTAACCTATTGAACCATGAACAATCATAAAACACATGAAAACATCACAAAATATTGTACTATATTGTACTATACATGTTATGGTTTAATAACAAATAATGAACAAACAAAACACTCACCACTCGTAAGGTTAGGCAGACGAACTCTGATGACTTGTGATGATGATGACAATGACGATGATGATAGCCATGCAGTTACTGATGACAGTTGAATGGAGGTGATTATATGGAGTGTAACTGCATGGCTTGATGAGTCTAGTGTGTAGATTCTAACTCTTGACTGCCAGCGTCACTGCCGACATTGCTAGAGTCAGAGTTAGCAGCGGAGTCAGATTCTGCCATGGGTTGAGGTTCAGGAATTTGCCTTCGCAGCGGCAGCGGCATCCAAGCTCTGTACTTTACTCAACACCCAGAGCTTATCAATGCTCCTATGATGACCTAGCTGCAAGCAAAACTGCACTAACCAACGTAGCATCCAGAATGACCCAAGAATACCAGCAGTGAGACCGACAAACCAAATAAACTGACGATCAAAGGAAGACTGCCCCACAAACCCAAAGCACCACCCCGCTGCCAAACATACACTTACCAGCTTACAGCTTCTCCTCCTTGCCACATCATCTTCTACGACTACTGTGATAAAATGAGACGTAACATCAGAAAGACCAATTCCAATATCAGCAAAAAAACACCAAGAAATCTACTAATCAACTTGTCTACCCAGGACGCCGATACACCCTCCATTCCCCTCGCCACCACCCAGGGCGACGCATCAACAATAAACATGGCTGCCTCCCCCTCAAACTCCCCCTTCACCGGTTTCACTCCAGATAATCTCTCAGGTATGACGAATGATCCAGATACTCTAAAGTCATACATCATCAAATTAATTACTGAAAATATGAACCAACGTAAAACACTTCTGCAACAAGATACCAGAATGACATTCCTTGAAAACAAAATCCTCAGCCTTGAACAAAAGTTATCAACATCTGGAATGACTGATTTTGGCAAAATCCTCCAAACTGTCATTGATAGCCACTCTGAACAGATCTTTCTTTCAACACGTCGGCCGTTTCCTACCAAAGCGGGGTGGCCCAAAAGGAAAAACGAAAGTTTCTCCTTTTACATTTAGTAATATATACAGGAGAAGGGGTTACTAGCCCCTTGCTCCCGGCATTTTAGTCGCCTCTTACGACACGCATGGCTTACGGAGGAAGAATTCTGTTCCACTTCCCCATGGAGATAAAAGGAAATAAGAACAAGAACTAGTAAGAAAATAGAAGAAAACCCAGAGGGGTGTGTATATATATATATATGCTTGTACATGAATGTGTAGTGTGACCTAAGTGTAAGTAGAAGTAACAAGAGATACCTGAAATCTTGCATGTTTATGAGACAGAAAAAAGACGCCAGCAATCCTGCCATCATGTAAAACAATTACAGGCTTTCGTTTTACACTCACTTGGCAGGACAGTAGTACCTCCCTGGGCAGTTGATGTCTACCAACCTACTATCATGCTCTGAACAGATAACATCTATTAATACAAATGTTGAGGAAGCAGTAAAGGAGTGGAAGAACAACATGGATAACCAGTTCAACGACTACCTTGCACTCCAAGAGGAAAAAACCGAGCAAGATAAGTTATCGGATGCAGTAATAGTTAACAGTCCACTCTTTCCCAGTGACATGACCCAAGCAAACAGTAAAGACATTACTATACAGATCATAAAAGATCAAATAAAAGTTACTGTACCTGTGACAGAAATCAGAAATAAAGGAAGCACGATTACTAGGGTCCCATGTTAGAAAAAGTGTTATGCTTAGATTCACCACACATGATAGGAAAAAAGACCTAATTAGCTTATCTATTACAGCCAGGAAAGAGGTATATATAAACGAATGTCTGACCAAAAAACGTCAGAACCTCTTGTATAGAATCAGAAAACTTAAGCGAGAGAATAATGATAAAATCCACCAATGTTTCACCCGGGATGGGAAAATTCTAGTGAAGAAAAACAAGTGTAGGCCAGTTATATACTATTACAAATGAGAATGAACTATCAAGATTCCTTAGGGATGCAAATATTACAGAGACTGTCTAAACACAATGTCCAAAGCAAAACCCTACGTATAGTGTATGTTTTGCTCATCTACCTCATTTAAGTGCTTTAACTATTTAGAAGCAACTGCCTCAATGTATTTGCCATATACTTTATTTTTATTGTTAAATACAGTGGTACCCCGGTTTACGATGGTCCCCAAACTCACCCTTTTATGTAAGTTTATTTTTTAAATGCTTTTGTAAGTGTAATTTTGGGGGTCTAAAAGGACTATCTATTTTACAACTTTTCTTAAAGATAAATTCGTTGGTAATGGTCACCTTAACAGCATTTGAATGAAAATATTTGCATAACGGTTATTCACTGTTACATACAGTATTTACTTTTTGTCCATTTTTCCAACCTCATTTTGTTTCAAGCCATTTTTTACTATTAATATATTTTACTTTTGTACAATTCAACACTATATTCTCCTATAATAGTTCTTTACTTTCATTTACTTAATATTGCCTTTAATAAATTATAAAATCACAACTAGTGCAATACTGAATCTAAATATTTGTTCCATAATAACTTAATACAAGTCATAGTAATTATTCCAACCAGTTCACTTAGCTAGTGCAATACTGATTTCAAATATTTGTTCCATAATAACTTAATACTAGTCATAGTAATTTTTCCAACCTGTTCAATTAGCTAGTTAAATGGTAAAACATTAACATTGTAAAAATATCCTAAATCTCTGTGACTTTTGTTCAAAAGTGTGTTAATCCAATAGCCAGTAAAATTAATTCATCAGGTATCATATTATTAAGTTTAGCATAATACATTGTTTTCAAGTCTAGTCTTAGAATCAGACTCATATATAAACATTTGTTAAATTATTTAAGGTGCAAACTCAGGTGCTATAGTGTTTTAGATTCTTTTTAGCTGTAAATTGACTACAATAGTTCATTTATTCATTTTTGTAAACATATCTAACGTACTAATTCACATGCCAAGAACTCCTTTTGCATTGTTCTATTCTTAAGTCTACTTACATTGTTCTATTTTTAAGTTTAATTATAGAATCACACTAAATCTTATGATTCCAAACATTGATCCTGATATCAACCTCTTATTAAATGACTTACACGAACCTAACAATAACTGTAATTACTACACAGCAGAACAGGCAAAAACACTACTCAAAGCCAACAATAACATAACTATCTTTAACTACAATGTCAGATCTTTAACCCTTTGGGGGTCGACAGGCCTTCTCAGGAAAGTGTTCCTGGGGTCGAAAATTTTTTTGAAAAAAAAAAATTAATTTTTTCTTATGAAATGATAGAGAATCTTTTTCCGATCATAACGCCACCAAAATTATGAAATTTGATCGAAAACTAACGAAATTATGCTTTCGTGAAGTTATCGGTATCTATGACACTGACGCATCAGCGATTTCACCCACTTCGATCCCTATTTTCGACAAATTCCAATGTTTCAGTCTCCTAAAAGTATAGCTATTTCGCTAGAACTCCATTTCTTCTATCGAATGAGTAGAAGAAACTGCCTATTTACCAATTTCATCTACCCAAAACAGTGGTCAGAAAATGGCAATTTTCCAATTTCACACAAATTTCAAACGATGCCAATTTCAAAATAGGGTCCAGAGTAAACAAGGCAAACATTCCTGGCACTAAAATAACATGTTCTCTGTTCATTAGCCACGTCTCCAGGCCCCTGTTCCATTACCTTTGCTTTCCATTTTGAATTTTTATTCTCACAAAAATAGAAGATTTACTGTTATGTATACAACTGCATTATTGTAAAAATGGTATAAATAATATCAGAGCACTTGTGCATGAATATAAGACTCACAGTTTGTGATTGACGCAGGTGATTTGTTTACTGAACATCATCAAAATCGAACTTTTCGCTACTTTGAGCTCAATTTCAGGTCAGTGGTACCGGTTTGATGGTCCCAAACTCACCTTTAGTGTTATTTTAAATGCTTTGTAAGTTAATTTGGGTCTAAAAGGACTAGTCTATTTTACAACTTTCTTAAGAGATAAATTCGTTTGGTAATGGCACTTGAACAGCATTCTGAATGAAAATATCGAAACCGGGTACCACTGTACTTGTCATTGTCATACCAATCAAAATCATCTCTATTTATTGTAATATATCTTCCATTCTATCAAATGAGACCAAGAAAACGAGAATACATCAATAAATACCATACGAAAATAGACTGCAAAGTCGCTGTTTTAATAGAAAAAAACGGTCAGTTTTTTTTTTCTCTCATTATGCAGTGTGTACTGCAGGATTTTTGTTATACTGCGCACACTGACCACACAGACCCATTCTTTCATATGTATGCCTACCAGACGTTTTCTGCTTAAATTGAGGCTGCTAGAATTTGGGCGTACTAGTACGGCACCAACCCCTGCTCGTAAAACAGCTCGTAAAACAGCCATTCACAATTGTAGGCCAGACCAACAAGGAGGTGGCACAGCTATATTCTACTCAGACCAGCTTGAATATATCAACAATACATGCACAAGAGATGAACATGGAGAATATATAATAGCTAAGTTTAAATCCAAATACCTACAAAAACCTCATAGGGATAAACATCTATAGAGTACCACAGTCAAATATTAAACAATTTAGTGAAAAATTAGGAAGTATGATTACTGATGCACACATGAACAAAGACCACTTAATCCTCACAGGAGACTTCAATATAAACCTCCTACAAGATCAGGACCAACAAGTAACTGAATTCACAAACACTATGAGCAACTGCTTCCTGCTACCTACAGTAACAAAACCTACAAGAATCTCTGAGACTTGTGCCTCCCTATTAGACCACATCTGGACTAACACCATATCCCCTTTAATATCAGGCATAATCACAGATAATGCCACAGACCACTACCCTACCTTTCTCATAACCAACCTCGGTAAATTACCCCTAGAGACTACTAAAGTTACCTTCAAACTACATAATGAGACAGCTATTAATAACTTCATAACAGCTGTGACAAACATTGACTGGCAAACAGAGATAGACAACTATACAGATACTGACATATGTATTAATAATTTTCTTAAAAAAAAACAATACAGTGGAACCCCAACTAACGTAAGCTCCATATAACGTAAAAATCGTATAACGTAAGCTTTTTACGCAAAATATTTTTCTCATGTAGCGACAAATACTCGTGTAGCGTAATGTACCAGACCTGTCCACCCTGTCCCGCACAAGCGCGGTGGACAGGACGCCAGTCAGGGGTTGTTTACCATTGAGAGAACATTACCCAGTGCGCTCTTTCAAACATTCACAATACTTTTGTTGTGTTTATTGCTGGTTCAGTGATTGTCACTGTGAAATAAGTCACCATGGGTTCAAAGAAGCTTCCTAGTGGCACCCCTGTGGTAAAGAGAGTGAGGAACACCAATGAACTGAAGAAAGAGATTGTAGAAAAATATGAGAGTGGCGTACGTCTGAGTGAGCTTGCCAGGATGTACAAGAAAACCGCATCTACTATCAGCACTATCCTGGCAAAGAGAAATGAGATCAAAGAAGCTAATGTTGCAAAAGGGGTTGATATGTTAACGAAAAATAGATTGAAAACAGTGGATGAGGTTGAGAAGTTGTTGATGGTGTGGATAAACAATTAGCAGGTGATAGTATTTCCACAGCGATAATTTGTGAAAAGGCAAGGCAGTTGCACGCAGATCTTGTCAAGACAATGCCTGGAACCAGTGGTGAGGAGAGTGATTTTAAAGCCAGCAGAGGCTGGTTTGAGAGGTTTAAGAAACAGTGTTGTGAGACATGGTGAGGCAGCCAGCTCAGACAAACGTGCAGCTGAAAAGTTTGTGAGTGAATTTAAGGGGTTCGTAGAGGCTGAAGAATTCCTCCCCCAACAAGTGTTTAATTGTGATGAAACAGGCCTGTTTTGGAAGAAAATGCCCAACAGGACCTTCATTACTCAGGAGGAAAAGGCACTGCCAGGACACAAGCCTATGAAAGACAGGCTAACTCTTATGATGTGTGCCAATGCCAGTGGTGATTTTAAAGTGAAGCCTTTACTGGTGTATCACGCAGAAAATCCCAGAGCCTTCAAGAAACACAGTGTTAACAGGAATAATTTGTGTGCATTGGAAGGCTAACACTAATGCATGGGTCACTAGGGACTTTTTCATGGAATGGTTGACTGGAGTGTTTGGCCCTAGTGTGAAGAAATACCTCCTGGAAAAGAAATTGCCACTCAAGTGCCTCCTGGTACTGGACAATGCTCCTGCTCATCCTCACAACTTGGAAGAGTTGTTGTTTGACAACTTCAATTTCATCAGAGTGAAATTCTTGCCTCCTAACACCACTCCTCTCATCCAGCCCATGGACCAGCAGGTCATTGCAAACTTAGAAACTGTACACCAAAGCAGTGTTTCAGAAGTGCTTTGATGTGACCTCAGACACTGCATTGACATTAAGAGAGTTCTGGAAAGATCACTTCAATATCGTGCATTGCATACGCCTTATAGGTAAGGCTTGGGAGGAAGTGACTTCCAGGACTTTGAACTCTGCTTGGAGACCACTGTGGCTTGATTGTATTGAAAAGAGGGATTTTGAAGGATTTGAGGCTGACCCTGACGACCCTGTGCCTGTTGTGGAAGATATTGTGGCATTGGGGAACAGCCTGGGGTTGGAGGTGAGTTGTGAGGATGTGGTGGAGGATGTTGGTGGAGGAGCACAGGGTAGAGCTAACAACTGAAGAGCTGCAAGAGCTGGAACTGGAACAGCATCAGACCAGAGCTGAGGTTATTGCTTCACAGGAGGAGGGAGAGAGAGTGAAGGAGGTGCCTTCTTCAGAGATTAAGGAAATGTGTTCTATGTGGAGTAGGTTGCAGACATTTGTTGAAAAACACCACCCTGAGCAAGCTGAAATGAGCCATCTGTGCAACCACTTCAGTGACAGAGCCATGTTGCACTTCAGGAAAATATTAAAGAGTCGCCAGAAACAGAGGACTGTGGACAGTTATTTCACGAGGCAGGGATCCAGTGACTCTCAAGCTGTTCCTAGTGGCATTAAAAGAAAAAGAAGGGAAGTAACCCCAGATAAGGCCTTGTTACCTGAAGTCCTTTTGGAGGGGGATTCCCCTTCCAACCACTAACACCCTCCCCCTGTCGTCCTCCCTATCTTCCAGATGCCTGCAACTCTCTTCAATAAAGGTAAGTAAATGTTATTTATTAATCTGTTTTTTATTATTTAGTATGTGAATATTTTTGGGTGAAACGGTTTAGTTAGTTAGTTTGATATCTTTATTATGCACCCCATACCCATCCTGTGCGCGGTAGTCAAAAGATTACAGAGGTACATAATGGGTCCAGGGACTGGACCTCAAAGTTTGATAGCTGAGCAAGTTACAAAGGTAATGAACTTGATGGATCTGGTCACAATCATGACAAGTTACAAAGGTATTTGCAGATTACAGAGGTATATATAGGGTCCAGAGACTGGGCCCCAAAGTTTTGATAGCTGAACAAGGTACAATGGTAATGAATTCACTAGTTACAAGGTAATGAATCATGTAAGTAAATTTACTTACGTCTGTACATGGTTGCAATCATGAACAAATTATAAAGCAATGAGCAATCTATTAGTCTACACCCAGCCACAACTGTAATGAGTTATTGGTGTAAATTTTAATTGTTGGGTCACACACACACATATACATATACACATACATATATATACACACATACACACACATACATGAATATACATACACACATACAGTGGACCCTCGAGTTTCATAAACCCCGGAAATCGTACATTTATGTAAGTATAATATTGTAAGTGCTTGTGGAAAAGTATTTTTGGGGGTCTGAAATAGACTAACCTACGTGACATTTTTCCTTAAGGGAGTAAATTCGTTCGGTAATGGCACTTGAGCAGACTTCAGGAGTGAAGTTTTTACGAAACTCGGGGGTCCACTGTATATACATACACACACACACACACACACACACGTGGCAATGCTTTATTTACAGGGAGCAAAGTCAGGGTATTTTTCCAGAATGGTCTGTAATATACCACTGTGGATAAAATACTTTGACATATCTTGAACATTTCTGAGTGAGTTGTCTCTGAATTCATTAATTTTATCGCACTCCAGTACATAATGACGCACGGTGTGACAATAATCCAACTGGCAAAGTTTACATTTTGTTTGGTCTACATCTGGTGGTGGTGATTTAACCTGCCAAAGATACTTGTAACCCAGCCGGAGGCGGGCGGTAGTGACATCCAAGAGTCTGCTTATTTTGTTGGATGCACCATAGACATGTGGCTCCTCCTGCATGATAGAATGATGATAGATGGACTGACTGGTGTCAATCTCCCTGAGTCTTAAGTCAATAAAATTCAGTTGAAATTCTTTAATTGTATTTACATTATTTCTTATGGGAAATAAGGTTTCGAATTACGTATTTTTTGTGTTAAGAACTAGCTCCTGGAACGGATTAATTACGTTAGTCGAGGGACCACTGTACCTCTATAATAAGCATTGCCCTAAAAAAACTAAACAGATCACAGCTAAAAGACTAAACAGTCCCTGACTAACACCCAGCATTCTCAAATTTATTAATATAAAACACCTATATGAAAAACAGTACAGAATGGGTCAAATAACAAGAGAACAAACAAAACGTTACTCATCAAACCTAACCAGCCTGATAAGAAGGTCAAAAAAATTGTACTATGAGAACAGATTACATAACTTAAAAGGTGATATAAAAAAGACCTGGAAAACCCTATCTGAAATTCTAGGAACTAAAAAGATATCCACTAACAGAATAATCAAACTAACAAAACCAGATAAACCCCTATTCCCACCTACTGAAACAGCAAACAGACTCAATGATTTCTTCTCCACCATAGGAAAAAAGCTGGCAAGCAAAATCCCAAGTTCAAACACCCCACCTAACGACTATCTCGCTGGCACCTATCCGAACACACTATTCTTAGCCCCGACCAACCCAATAGAAGTTTCACTTATAATTAACACATTAAAAAACAAGGCAGGAGATCTAAATAACTTACCACCGTTTATATACAAAAAAGCTTCTCAAGTTCTTTCACCAATTATTGCAACACACTTTAACAAATCCATCGAATCCTCTACCTTCCCATCAACTCTCAAAATAGCGAGGGTTACCCCCATACATAAAGGAGGAGATCAAACAGACCTGAATAACTATAGGCCAATATCTAACTTATCCCTTCTCTCCAAAATCTTTGAAAAATTAATTCATAGACAGATATATTCCTACCTCATCTCCCACAACATACTCAACCACTGTCAGTTTGGATTCAGGCCTAATAAAAATACAAATGATGCTATTATACACATGCTAGAAATAATTTACACTGCTCTCGAAAAAAAAAGACATCCTAGTGGGAATCTTCATTGATTTATGTAAAGCTTTTGATACAGTTGACCATGATCTGTTACACCTAAAATTATCACACTGTGGTATAAGAGGGCACTCCCTCAACTACCTAAAATCATACCTTAGCAACAGAAGCCAATATGTGTACACAAATGGAGCTAGTTCTACCATGCAAACTATTACAGTTGGTGTCCCACAGGGAAGTGTTCTTGGCCCACTTCTCTTTCTCATTTATATTAATGACCTACCAAATGCATCTCAACTACTCAAACCCATACTATTTGCAGATGACACTACATACGTTATCTCTCACCCAAGCCCAGACATACTAGCAAACACTGTAAATGCTGAATTGCTGAAAATATCTACCTGGATGATGACTAACAAATTTACTCTCAATATTGATAAAACCTATTTCATTCAGTTTGGAAACAGAGCTACAAATGTACCACTTAACATAATGATAAACAGGTCCCTTATCACAAAACTCAGAGAGAAAATTCTTAGGAATCCATCTTGACAGTGGCCTCAAATTTTAGACACTTTCTTCCTTTCTTTCAACACGTCGGCCGTTTCCCACTGAGGCAGGGTGGCCCAAAAGGAAAAGCGAAAGTTTCTCCTTTTACATTTAGTAATATATACAGAAGAAGGGGCTACTAGCCCCTTGCTCCCGGCATTTTAGTCGCCTCTTACGACACGCATGGCTTACAGAGGAAGAATTCTATTCCACTTCCCCATGGAGAAATTTTAGACACATATACAACAAATTTCCAAGAAAGCCTCCAAGACCGTGGGAATACTATCCAAGATACTGTACTATGTTCCACAACCAGCTCTCCTTACCCTATATCACTCACTCATTTACCCCTACCTCACCTATGGAATCTGCGCATGGCTCTCAACAACAATAACTCATCTCAGACCATTAATATCACAACAAAAGGCTGCAGTCAAAATTATAACAAATTCACCATACAAGACATCCATACTTTTTACTGTGCCTGTTACATATATAGAACACTAAACTCAAATATTAACTCACCACTCAAACTTCTCCTTACCAACTTAACAGGACACATGACCATAACACAAGACACAGATCACTCCTCGATGTTCCCAGTGTCCATCTAACATTATGCAAAAACTCAATGCGTCCGGGACGAATCATGAACTCCGAGAGGATTCGTTAACAATGAGCCAAAAATTTCATGAAAAAACTTAACGAACACCGATTTTAATGAACTCCGACGCTAACGAACACCGGGGGTTGACTGTAATTAATAATAATAATAATAATAATAATAATAATAATAATAAGGGCAGTAGGGAGGGTAGTAGGGGGGGCAGCTGGGAATTTGCGAATGTTCGAAGCCTGCGAAAGTGGAACTCACGAATGTGGAGGGAGTCCTGTATACAGTACTCTACTGTATAAATCTGTAGTGGAGGGAAGGCAGGGTAGGGGTCAGCCTAGGAAAGGTTGGAGGGAGGGGGTAAGTAAGCTTATTCAGGTATACACAAATACAGTTACATAGATTATCATACATAGCAGCATATGTGTAGAGAACCTAGGATAACCCAAAAAAGTCAGGCAGAGTGACTTATTTCCATTCGGGACCTTTTGTTACCTTTTGTGTGCAAGGGGCTTGGACTTCCAGCAAGCATGCGTGAGCATGTTGGATAGGAACGAATGGAGACAAATGGTTTTTAAGACTTGATGTGCTGTTGGAGTGTGAGCAAGGTAACATTTATGAAGGGATTCAGGGAAACCGGCAGGCCGGACTTGAGTCCTGGAGATGGGAAGTACAGTGTCTACACTCTGAAGGAGGGGTGTTAATGTTGCAGTTTTATAACTGTAGTGTAAGCGCGTCTCTGGCAAAACAGTGATGGAGTGAATGATGAAAGTTTTCCTTTTTCGGGCCACCCTACCTTGGTGGGAGACGGCTGGTGTGTTAATAATATAAAAATACTGTATAAACATTATAAATATACAAGAAATGTTATAAATTGTGCAAAGGTGACATTAAAACAATATCAAAGATGGTTGACACACACCCACTACCATTATTGTATGCTCCTCACTTAGCAACGAATTCATTTACTGACATAGTCTTAGGGATGGAGCTCCATCGTTAAGTGAGGAGAGGCTGTATTTTATACTGTTTTATCCACCTGCTGATGATAAATATGCCACAATTTAGACTTTAAAACAGAGATAAAATCACTTTGCCTGCTATCTGATGGTCAAACCAGTTAACATGGATGACAGAGAAGTTATTTGTTGACTTGTTTAAACATCATTTTGTTCCTGAAGTTGTGGTTATCATGACCCGTTGCAGGATTTGAACCCAGACGTAAAGTTTTTTTTTTACTGCCAACTATGTCACCACTGACACAACCATTGAAGCAAGGTGTAATTAAGTCATTTAAGTGTATCTTCATATGCAGATTAATGCAGAAACTGCCTGCAGCAGTAAACAATGACTCAGAGCTTGGAGTACCAGAGTTCTGACATTAATTCAACAGTGCAGGGGCCTTATTCCACATTAAAGCTGCATAGGATAATGTGCCCAAATCAACAATAAATACAGGCTGGGGAAAATTATGGTCTAGTGTGGTGAATAACTTCAGAGGTTTTTCCCCTCAAGTTGAGAGAAGTTGAGGAAATTGTTCAGCTAACAAGAAAATTGCCAGGTGAGGACTTTCAAGACATGCAGCCAGTAGACATTAATGAACTATTAGAAGATAACAAGGAAGAAAAAAGTCCAGAGGAAATGTTGGCATAGCTGAATTCCCAGATAAAAGGTACTCTGACA
Source organism: Cherax destructor (assembly GCA_009830355.1). Classification (NCBI taxonomy): domain Eukaryota; kingdom Metazoa; phylum Arthropoda; class Malacostraca; order Decapoda; family Parastacidae; genus Cherax; species Cherax destructor. The sequence continues at coordinate 35,603 of WNWK01011891.1, read as the reverse complement.
GTAGGAGAGGATGAGGAAGAAGAACCTGCAGAGAAGCAGTTGTGTGAGTGTGTGAGCAGTTCCATGTTGCTGTTAAACTTTCAGACTTTTTCATTGAAAATTTTTCTAAAAATAAAAAATCTTACGAAATGATAGAGAATCTTTTCCCGATGGTAATGACACCAAAAGTACGAAATTTGATGGAAAACGTATGGAATTACGCTCTCGCGAAGTTTATGATCTCTGCAATATATACGCATCGGCGATTTTGCCGACTTTGAGCCCTATTTTCGGCCAATTTCATTGTTCCAGTCGACCAAATTCATAGCTATTTTTTTATAACTCCATTTGGTCTATAAGAAACCGCCAAAAAACCTATTGCAACTACCCAATAAAGTGGTCAGAAATTGGAAATTTGGCCAATTTAATGCAAAATAAAAAAGATGTCAATTTCAAAATAGGTTCCAGAATAAACAATGCAGACATTCCTGGCACTAAAATAAGATTTTCTCTGTTCATTAGTCATGTCTTTAGGCCCCTCTTATATTACTCTTGCTTTCTATTTTGATTTTTTATTCACACATGAGGTCTGGTCACAGACCTGGCCGCAGGGGCGTTGACCCCCTGGAACTCTCTCAAGGTATACACAAAAAATAAAAGATTTACTGTTATGCAGACTACTGCATTATTGTAAAAATGGTATAAATAATATCAGTGCACTTGTGAAAGAATATTAGACTCACCAGTTGACGTGTATTGGACGCGTGGCGTGATGTGATTTGTTTACTCTTGAACATTGGCAAAAATCGAACATTTCCGCTACTTTGAGCTCAACTTCAAAGCCATTTTCATCATGAAACTAATCAAAATCATCTCTATTTCTGTAATATGTTTTCCATTCTATCATATGAGACCACGAAAAAGAAAATACAACCATAAATACTATACGAAAATACACCTCAAAGTTAGCGTTTTAATCCAAAAACACGGTCAGTTTTTTTTTCTCATTATACACTGTGTGCTGCAGGATTTTTTTTATTCAGCGCACACTGACCACACAGATCCATTCTCTCACATGTGGGCCTACCAGCTTTCTCCCACTTGATTTGAAGCCGCTAGAATTTTTGAGTACATATATATACGTCAGAAACAGTGGCTCGTAAGACGTATATATACGACCGAAACAGTCAAAGGGTTAATGTGCAGGCATTGTACTTCCCATTTCCAGGACTCAAGTCTGACTTAACCAGTTTTCCTGAATCCCATCACAAAATATTTCCCTGCTCACACTCCAACAGCTCATTAGGTCTCAAAAACCATTTGTCCCTATTCACTCCTATCTAACACGCTCACGCACGCTTGCTTGCTGAAAGTCCAAGCCCCTCGCCCACAAAACAACCTTTACCCCCCTCCCTCCAACCTTTTCAAGGACGACCCTACCCCTCCTTCCTTCCCCAACAGATTTATACGCTCTCCAAGTCATTCTACTTTGTTCCATTCTCTCTAAATGACCAAACCACCTCAACAACCCCTCCTCAGCCCTCTGACTAATACTTTTAGTAACTCCACACCTCCTCCTAATTTCCACACTGCGAATTCTCTGCATAATATTTACACCACACATTGCCCTTAGACAGGACATCTCCACTGCCTCCAGCCACCTCCTCGCTGCAGCATTTACAACCCATGCTTCACAGCCATACGAGAGTGTTGGTACCACTATACACTCGTACATTCCCTTCCTTGCCTCCATGAATAATGTTTTTTGTCTCCACAGATACCTCAAAGATATATAAATAAAATTGCTTCTTAATATATAATATGTATGCTGAAATTGAATGTAGACCAATGGCTGACTATGAAGACAAAAACTATACATAATGATGTATTGCAATTTTATTGTAGACAATGCTTTGCTTAGGACAAGCTTTATAAAGTCTAGTGAAAGACATACAAAACATAAACTTATGTTTATGTTTTGTAGCAAGGATGAAGAAAGGAAGGAAGGAAGGAGGAGGAGGAGGAGGGATCAGTTGGCAGTGTGCTGTGGGAATGATGATGAGAATTTTATTTCAGCATGATACGTACATGTTTGTACAAAGGAGTATAAATTGGGTGTATCATGAAAGCCCTTTATATGCAGAGCATATAAGTTATCACATTTCCAACACTTACAAGAAACTCCTGTTTGGAGTCAAGTTAGAAACAACTGTGAATCAACCTAAAATGACCCTTAACCCTTTCAGGGTCCAAGGGGGGTCTCCGAAACTCGTTCTCAGGGTCCAAGAATTTAAAAAAAAAAATTATTTTTTCTTATGAAATGATAGAAATCTTTCCGATCATAAGCATACAAAAATTATGAAATTTGATCAAAACTCACGGAATTATGCTTTGAAGTTAGCGGCAGCCATGACACTTACGCATCGGCGATTTCGCCCACTTTGAGCCCTATTTTCGCAAATTCCAATGTTTCAGGCAACTAAAATTATAGCTATTTCGCTAGAACTCCATTTCTTCTATCGATTGAGTACAAGAAACCGCCTATTTATCTATTACAACTACCCAAAATAGTGGTCAGAAAATGGCAATTTGGCCAATTTCACACAAATTTCAAACGATGCCAATTTCAAAATAGGGTCAAGAATAAACAAGGCAGACATTCCTGGCACTAAAATAATGTCTTCTCTGTTCAATAGTCACGTTTCCAGGCCCCTCTTACATTACTTTTGCTTTTCATTTTGAATTTTTATTCTCACAAAAAAATAGATGATTTACTGTTATGTATACAACTGCATCATTGTAAAAATGGTACAAATAATATTAGAGCACTTGTGCATGAATATTAGACTCGCCAGTTGATGTGTATTGAATGCATGGTGTGATTTGTTTACTCCTGAACATCGTCAAAAATCGAACATTTTCGCTACTTTGAGCTCAATTTCAAGGTACTTGTCTTTGTCAAACCAATCAAAATCATCTCAATTTCTGTAATATATCTTCCAGTCTATCAAATGAGACCAAGAAAACGAGAATACATCAATAAATACCATACGAAAATAGACTGCAAAGTCGCTGTTTTAAACCAAAAACACGGTCAGAGTTTTTTTTTCCTCATTATGCAATGTGTGGTGCAGGAATTTTTTTATACTGCGCACACTGACCGCACAGACCCATTCTATCACATCTAGGCCTAACAGCCTGTTTCTGCTTGATTTGAGGGCGCTAGAATTTAGGCGTACTAGTACGTCAATAACCCCAGGGCGTAAGCCGTACTAGTACGTCAATAACCCTGAAAGGGTTAATTCAAGTTGTGTTATTGCATCGTCCCACCTAACCCCTCCCTTTCCTTCCCTATATAAGCTTGTACTTTTTATGTGGCCTTACTGCTCACTGTCTCAGGGTTAGGGTTCTTTATTAATTTAACCATTTTTATCTTTCCGTTTAGGCTGGAGTTCCAAGAACGGGATACAAGGGAGTAATTACCTTTTTCTACGGAGGCCTCAGAATATTTTTGTCTCCGGGTAATAACTGGAAAGGCTACAACCCATCCTGGAGCTAGCAGCATTATGTGAACTAGTGATATGTTTAGAGAACACCAAGGACCTGCTCTGTACCTTCATTATATTTTAAAATATATAAAGTATGTATTGTAAATTGATAGATAATATTTGTTATATAAATCAGGTTAGGATGCACTTTGTTAATATTGTATGAAATCATATTTTTAATTTGAGCAGTTTATCATTTACTTTGAATATACTCATTAAGATATCATTTCCTATGTTAAGATCACTTATTTAATTTGAAGTTACCTTGTATCATATCAAAACTGGCTGAATGCACTTCCTTATTATCATGGAAGTCTAACGCTTAAGTAAGACATCCTTCGAGTTCCTTTTAATTATTTTGAATGAGATATTTTATTAGATTTTTTACTCTATTGTTGTCAATAATATTAGCAGAAAATATGTGAATTGAGTGAGTACTGGAGTATGTGTTTGGCATCTAGGCTTAGATATTCATTTAATATTCTCTAACATACGGTGTATATACATATATAAATACATGCACATATAAACACGTACATACATACACATATACACAGTATGTGAGAATCTGCATTTCCATAATTCAGTTTAAATGGGGCTTTTTTTCACATGGAGAGAAATTGAACTACTTAGTACATAAAACTCTTTACTTCCCTCATTGTAATCATAATTATAAATTACACATCTTCAAAGTATTTCAATTCAATAATTATTTATTATGAAGGAAAAAAGCTTACAAAACTTCTCTCTTAATTATTTTATTTCTGGCATTGCTAAAATTTTATTGCAATACAGATGCACAGATATATGTATATATATATATATATACAGTGGTACCTCGAGTTATGAACTTAATTCGTTCCAGAAGGCTGTTCGAGTGCCGATACCAAATGAATTTGTTCCCATAAGGAATAATGAAAATTAGATTAATCCGTTTCAGACCCCCAAAAATACACTTATAAAAGCACTAACAAAAATACACTTACATAATTGTTCGAGTTGGGAGCTGCTCGTAACTCGAGGTACCACTATATACTCTGCAGCTGACCAGTATATCCTTCAGTTCAACAGAACCATACAAATTACAAACCATGACTATCCTTTTTGAGATAGAAGCATAACAGTAAGAGAATAATCCTACGAATACATTTTATCTTGTGTGTGCATGTTTATTTATAAACCTGCATGTGTGTGTGTGTTATGATGTAAATGGTTTAGAAAACTGACAAGTTGAAGAGTGAGATACTTGTGCAACATTTGGGAATCTTTATTACAGAAACATTTTGGCAGCGAGTGGCTTCTTCAGTGCAATACAAAGAACAGTGGAAAATGAGGAGGAGTTTGAGGTAATCAATCCCTAGGTAAGTGTTGAAGAATTCTCTATCAAGATCCCTAGATGTTGCTGTCTGACAGATACAATGTAAGTGGTTTAGAAAATTGACAAGTTAAACAGAGAGAGATACTTGTCTCATTCTTCAACTTGTTGCTTTTGTAAACCATTTACATCATAGCTGTCAGACACAGCAACATTTTAGGATCTTCATTCAGGGAATTCTTCAACGTCTGCCTAGCCAATAGGCATGACCTACTTACAGTAGTGGCCTTTTCCATTGAAGATTGATGGACTGAACACATTGACTCCAGGCTGAGGGACTGATTATCTCTCCTCGTCTTCCACCGTTCTTTATATTGGACTGAAGAAGCCACTGGCCGCAAAATGTTTCCATAGTAAAGATTCCCAATAGTTGCACAAGTGTCTGACTCATGTGTGTTGCCTACTCATCTCCATGTCTATCCTATGCTGGCTTAGCAAAGTAAGCACTTTAGTGACATGGGTTTACAGGTTGTTTATTGTTGCACTCAAGACGTAAAGAATCCCAGACAAGAAGAATGGAAGGAGGATTAAACATGATGAAAAGATAGTTTGTACCGGTGGATCTCTAACAATGTTTAGCATGCAAAGCAGAGTCAGTTGTGAAATATTGGAGGTCATGTGTAAAGATGGAATGTTTGATAACTGTTGGAAATGTGTTGAAGATCTGGACAGTTAATGTGTTAAGTTGGTAATGTATTTGACAGAGATGCTTGGAAACTCGTACTCTAGTGTGTTACTGGAGGCCTCTGACATTTTTGAGGTTAATAGTACAAAGGATGGTTATATTTCACACATGTTCATGCTGCACCTCAACAGTTGCGAAACATTTAGTTTCTTAAGGCCTCATTTTAAAGAGCACATGTATATGACTTGGAATGTTTGAATGTTGACAGCCTCCTGTAATACTGTAATATATTGGTAGCTTACATTTTTTTAAGGAGTACTAAAGTTAGGGAGATGTCAAGCATTTCAAGAAAGAAATATTCACACATTTTGTAAAAATTGGTTGTTGATGCACAGTTAATGTGTATAGTTTATAACATGTATAATAGTTTTAACTGAGTTTGTTCTAAATTTTATTGACAATTGTAATTGTACGTTTGAACATGAGCTGAAAGTATTTTGATGTAGAAATATATATAATGGCAGTACGTATTCAGTTGTGAGAGGACCTGTGGAGGCATTTTTAGGAAAGTCAGTGTCTGATGAAGGAACAGTGTTAGGAGTTACATGTATGAAAAGTATTAATGTGTTGGAGCCGCTCAGAAGAACACGTGCTGTTTCTCTCACAGTTGTTTACAATCATACACTAAAAAAACTTTTAGCCATGTGTGATCAATTTTGCACTCTTAAGCAGCATATATATAATACTGTAGAAAATATATTCAGTACCTGGTTTTGAATGAGATGTAAATCAACACACTTAACATTAGACAGTATTAGGAGGCAGGGATTGTCATTAATTTTGTATAGTTCATGCAGATAAGTGCTGGTAACTTATGTGTTGTATAGCTGTGTTGATGTGAGAACTGGCATGAGAAAGTGACTGAAATATGACTATGCGTGAGTGTATAATATAAAGAAAGGAAATATTTTATGTAAATTGGAAATCTTTGTAAAAAATTACAAATTAAAACTGCTCAGTTGTGTAAGTAACAAAGTATGAATTTTTCCATACACTGTGAAGGAAAATATTGTATAAATAATAATAATAATTTAATAAGATGACTTGGAGGGTGTATAAATCTGGGATGGAGTCGTCCTAGGAAAGGATGGTGGGAGGGGGTTTAAAGGAGGTTTTGTGTGCATGGGGTTTGGACATACAGCAGGCGTGTGTGAGCATGTTTGATAGGGGTGAGTGAAGGCAAATGGTTTTTGGGACTTGATGAGCTGTTGGAGTATGAGCAGGGTAATATTTTGTGAAGGGATTCAGGAAAACCAGTTAGCCCGACTTGAGTCCTGGAGGTGGGAAGTACAGGTTGGGATATTTGCTGTTTAGAGTGACATCTTAATTCTGGTATGTGTGTGCCTCGGTGGGAGACAGCCAGCATATTAAAAAAATGTTGGGAAGGAAGCAATGAAACTTTTTCTCAAGAACATATGAAAATATGACTAGGTATGAATATGGGTGTATCACATGGCTGTATTGGCCTCGCAAGACTGAAACATAGCTGTCACATGGAGAGGTGCTCAGCACCTGTGTGAAACTTGTCTTGACCCTTTGATGGTCAAATACCTTTGGATTGTACCATTTTTCAGAGAGCATGTACAATTAATTTTCAATGTGTTTTTCAGCACTTGGGTTCTCTCACTTTGCCTGCTCTTCTTTCAGAAAGCCCCACCTCTACTGCACACACACTCTGACTTTGCAACAGACTTAGTGTAAATTTTGACCTTCCTTGTTAGCACATTAGTTTATTTATCATGTTACTTCCCTTTGCTGATAGCTCCTGTCAGCTATGTAGCTCTTTGACCTGTATAAGTTTGGTCCATTTTGTGAATATAATAATACATGGGTAGAAATCACTAATGTGTTTCACACATACAAAATTAAGTTCAACTATCTAGACCATGTGTGGTCCAAGAGTGATGATAAGTATCACAGAAAAATTGAAGTACAAAGTTCTTACCTAAATTCTAGAAAAGTATACGCTGGTGTATGGCCAAGTGGAATAAAGAATAAATGCAATAAACATAGTGTGGACAAGTGAGTTTGAGGGTGTGAGTGGCATAATTAGTATTATATTTTAACACGCTGGCTGTCTCCCACTGAGGCAGGGTGACACTAAAATGAAGAAACAAAAGTGTTCTTCTTTTTACATTTATTAATTTATACAGGAGAAGGGATTACTAGCCCCTTTCTCTTGACATTTTAGTGGCCTCTTACTACACACATGACTTACGGAGGAAGGATTCTTCTTCTCCACTTTCCCATTGAAAATTATTATTATTAGTGGCAATTATTATTATTCATGGGGAAACACTAAACCCATAGAGGTTATACAACATAGGGGAATAAGAGGTAATCAAGTTTCATATAAGGAGAGGATAGCTCCAGTTCCTTGGGTCAAGAGTCCTTCATTATCAAGGTACTGTCTCTCCTTGAAGGTGAGGAAGGTGGTTATGGATGATGAGACTGTCATAATAATGCTACCAGACAATGAATGATGAACACTATTGTGCAACTTGTGCACACATCTTTTATTCTTCTCACTGGTTCACCACTTGTTTTTAAATAATAATAATTTTTCTCTATGGGGAAGTGGAAAAGAATCCTCTGTAAGGCATGTGTTTGGTAAGAGGCAACTAAAATGCCACAAGCTGGGGGCAAGTTACCCCATCTTCCGTATAAATTACTAAATGTGAAAAAAAAACTTAACCTTTGTTTTCATGTTACTCTGCCTCGGTGAGAGACTGCCAGTGTTGAAAAAAGGAATTATGACTGTGAAAGTACTGCCGATACCAGTATGGAACTTAGCTTTTTAAATAGAGTAGATGCTATAGGAATTTTTTTCCACCTGATTATGCTTTCTTTCCTGACTGGGATACTTAGTAAGAACATTGTCTACGAAGTTTTTTTTGTGTGCGCACGTGCGTGTGTGTGTGTGCATGTGTACTCACCTAATTGTGGTTGCAGGGTGTGTGCGCGCGCGCATGTGTGTGTGTGTGTGTGTGTGTGTGCACGCGCACGTGTGTGTGCTTGTGCGCGTGTGCGTGAGTGTGTGTGTGTGCATGTGTACTCACCTAATTGTGGTTGCAGGGTGTGTGCGCGCGCGCATGTGTGTGTGTGTGTGTGTGCACGCGCACGTGTGTGTGCTTGCGCGCGTGTGTGTGTGTATCTGTATCTGTATCTGTGTGAATATGCAACAATGAAGCAAAACATTTAAGTGCTATAAAAGGAAGAAAGATGATTGGATATCAAATAGTTCATCTTAATCTAGAATTTATGATGATATATTTAAACAAATTGTATGATACTGGATGGTGAGGAAGAGAAAATCAGAAAATTTTAGCTAGGTAAACGTGAAATGTTAAAATTATGATGGATTATAAGATTGCATGGGTTTAATGTATGTTTAATATAATTAACAACAAAAGGTTGACTTTGAAGACCAAATCAAGGAAAAGTTACACGAGGATACACATCCAACAAAAGAGCCAAATCTGGATACAGGGAGGCCCTGCTTATACAGCAGGTTAGCTTCTAGGCTACTGCTGTAAAGCAAAAATTGCTCTAAAGTGAAACAGCTTTTTTTTTTCACTTTCAAATGCATGTAAAAGCCTGATAACATGTTTACACTATCATATATTAAGTAAGCAATAGAGCTAGGCCTAAAAAATGCATATACAGCATATGTCCCTTAAAATATTCTCATCCTTAGCTTATAGTGAGTGGTGATTATATTTATTGTAGGAAGTTGGAATAAATGAAGAACGGGTATAATTGAAAGCGCTGCATTAGCGAAACACCAGAAAGTGAAGCACTGTAAAGGAGGGCCTGACTGTATACAGTGGTACCCCGGTTTACGATGGTCCCCAAACTCACCCTTTTATGTAAGTTTATTTTTTTAAATGCTTTTGTAAGTGTAATTTTGGGGGTCTAAAAGGACTAGTCTATTTTACAACTTTTCTTAAGGAGATAAATTCCGTTTGGTAATGGCACTTGAACAGCATTCTGGAATGAAAAAATATCGTAAACCGGGGTACCACTGTATTCTTTTTAAATTCTTGGCATAGGCTTTTAGGTGAAAAGAAAGTTTTTGTTAGTTCTTCAGGAGTGGAAAAAAACTAGGGATGTTTTAGTTTTGTTGTATTAAAGTTAACAAGGGAAGGCCAGTGATCTGAAAGTGAAACACTCAAGATGTTGATATAAGAGTGAGTGAGTGAGTGAGTGAGTAGTGGAGTTTTTCTGGTTCATATACTATACAGTGGTACCTTGAGTTTCAGCCATAATTCAATCCAGAAGGCTGTTCAAGTGCCGTTACCGAACAAATTTGTTCCCATAAGGAATAATGTAAATTAAATTAGTCCATTTCAGACCCCCAAAAATACACTTACAAAAGCACTTACATAATTCATTGAGTTGGGAGGTGTTTGAAAGTGTAGGTACCACTGTAGTGTAGGTGCCACTGTAGTGTAGGTACCACTAGTGTAGGTACCACTGTAGTGTAGGTACTACTGTAGTGTAGGTACTACTGTAGTGTAGGTACCACTAGTGGAGGTACCACTGTAGTGGATGTACCACTGTAGTGGATGTACCACTGTAGTGGAGGTACCACTGTAGTGGAGGTTCCACTGTAGTGGAGGTTCCACTGTAGTGGAGGTTCCACTGTAGTGGAGGTTCCACTGTAGTGGAGGTTCCACTGTAGTGGAGGTTCCACTGTAGTGGAGGTACCACTGTAGTGGAGGTACCACTGTAGTGGAGGTACCACTGTAGTGGAGGTACCACTTTAGTGTAGGTATCACTGTAGTGTAGGTACCACTGTAGTGGAGGTTCCACTGTAGTGGAGGTTCCACTGTAGTGGAGGTTCCACTGTAGTGGAGGTACCACTGTAGTGGAGGTACCACTGTAGTGGAGGTACCACTGTAGTGGAGGTACCACTGTAGTGGAGATACCACTGTAGTGTAGGTACCACTGTAGTGTAGGTACCACTGTAGTGTAGGTACCACTGTAGTGGAGGTTCCACTGTAGTGTAGGTACCACTGTAGTGTAGGTACCACTGTAGTGTAGGTACCACTGTAGTGGAGGTTCCACTGTAGTGGAGGTACCACTGTAGTGGAGGTACCACTGTAGTGGAGGTACCACTTTAGTGTAGGTACCACTGTAGTGTAGGTACCACTGTAGTGGAGGTTCCACTGTAGTGGAGGTACCACTGTAGTGTAGGTACCACTGTAGTGTAGGTACCACTGTAGTGTAGGTACCACTGTAGTGGAGGTACCACTGTAGTGGAGGTACCACTTTTGTGGAGGTACCACTGTAGTGTAGGTACCACTGTAGTGGAGGTTCCACTGTAGTGTAGGTTCCACTGTAGTGGAGGTTCCACTGTAGTGTAGGTACCACTGTAGTGGAGGTATCACTGTAGTGGAGGTACCACTGTAGTGGAGGTTCCACTGTAGTGGAGGTTCCACTGTAGTGGAGGTACCACTGTAGTGTAGGTACCACTGTAGTGTAGGTACCACTGTAGTGTAGGTACCACTGTAGTGGAGGTACCACTTTAGTGTAGGTACCACTGTAGTGGAGGTTCCACTGTAGTGTAGGTACCACTGTAGTGTAGGTACCACTGTAGTGGAGGTACCACTGTAGTGGAGGTACCACTGTAGTGGAGGTACAGGGAGACACAGTAAAGCTCACAACTCATAATACAAAGACACTAAGCAAGAACAACTTTTACTTTACTATGCATTTGTTTTCATATTTTTTACAAGAATAATTAGACTTGTAAACCTCTTCTTAAAGGTTGATTTTGATCATCAACAACCTTGAGGTTGACTTTGATCATCAACAACCTTGAGGTTGACTTTGTTCATCAACAACCTTGAGGTTGACTTTGTTCATCAACAACCTTGAGGTTGACTTTGTTCATCAACAACCTTGAGGTTGACTTTGTTCATCAACAACCTTGAGGTTGACTTTGTTCATCAACAAAGTCAAGATTGTGTATTGCTCTCTTTCTCTGTCTGTCTCTCTCTCTCTTTGTCCTGGTCTCTCTTTCTCTCCCCCTCTGTCTCTCTCGCTGTCTCTGTCTCTCTCTCATCTCTCTCATCTCTCTCTCATCTCTCTCTCTCTCATCTCTCTCTCTCTCTCTCTCTCTCTCTCATCTCTCTCTCTCTCTCTCTCTCTCTCTCTCTCTCTCTCTCTCTCTCTCTCTCTCTCTCTCTCTCCTCTCTCTCCTCTCTCTCTCTCTCTCCTCTCTCTCCTCTCTCTCTCTCTCTCTCTCCTCTCTCTCTCTGTCTCTCCATCTGTCTCTGTCTCTCATCTCTCTCTCTGTCTATCTCTCTGTTTCTATCTCTCTCTCTCTCTCTTTCTCTGTCTCTCTCTCATCTCTCTCTCTGTCTCTCTCTCTGTCTGTCTCTCTATCTCTGTCTCTCTATCTCTGTCTCTATCTCTGTCTCTCTATCTCTGTCTCTATCTCTCATGGTTTTGAAGGTAGCTTAGACTTCACTTAATGTACACTCAGTAATTTCCTGGTTATACAATAATCACACACTATCTATTCTATATTACGTTTGTACTTTTGTTCTCGTGATATAGTTACACAAGTGCTAAATAATTTAATAGTTTTAAATGTTTAAGCAGTTTAATAAGAAAGGTGTTTGTTACATGTTTGACATCAATTTATGAAGGATATTAACATATTTGAAGATCACTTGTATAACCAAGTCATCTTCAGCAGCAGATAAGGTAAGATTTATTTATACAATAATTAAATTCCCTCTGATAATTTATGCAATGACCGGTATGTTGAAAAAAAATTGTGCAAATTATTTGAAAAAAAAATGTATGATTCTATCTCAGTTTTTCTTACATTAATGGTTAGGTTGAATACGTCCTAGATCTGATTTAAAGAAAGACTCCATAATTTGACCAGTGCCAAGAAAGCAAATTTATTTTGACTTGATAATGAGCATCAGCTTGTACAAATTCTTGATTTAAATTGTTGAATAATTTTGATTTAATAATAAAGCAAGTGAAAGTAAGTGACCTAACTTGTTATTATATTGTATCAGAAAAAATCTAAGGTACAAGGAAGAATACAGAAATTAAGTATTAACCCTTAAACCGGGCAAAATATATACAGGGGACCCTCGGTTTTCGTTGAAAATTCTTTCCAGAATGCTGTTTGAGTGCCGTTACTGAACAAATTTTTTCCCATAAGGACACATGTAAATTAGATTAGTCATTTCAGACCCCCAAAAATACACTTACAAAAGCACTTACGAAAATACACTTATATAATTGTTCAAGTTTGGAGGTGAACAAAAACCGAAGGGCCACTGTATATGCATCCATTTGTTCAACTGGCACAATGTATGTATGTATAATACTGCACACATGTGCATGTATGTGTGTGTTTGTGTGTATGTATGTATGTGTGAGAGTGTAAGTGTGAGTGTGTGTGTATATATTTGAGTGTGTGTGTATGTGTATGTATATGTGAGGGTGTGTGTACACTCTCCTATTTGGGGTTGCAGGGGTTGAGTCATAACTCCTGGCCCCACCTTTTCACTGATCGCTATTAGGTCCTCTCTCCCTGCTCCATGAGCTTTATCAAACCTTGTCTTAAAACTGTGTGTGGTTCCTGCCTCCACTACATCACTTTCCAGATTGTTCCACTTCCTGAGAACTCTGTGACTGAAGAAATACTTCCTAACATCCCTTTGACTCATCTGAGTCTTCAATTTCCAGTTGTGTGTGTGTGTGTGTGTGATTTACTCACCTAATTGTGGTTGCAGGGGTCGAGACTCAGCTCCTGGCCCAGCCTCTTTGCTGTCCACTACTGGGTCACTGCTCTCCCTGCTCCATGAGCTTTATCATACCTTGTCTTAAAACTATGTATGGTTCCTGCCTCCACTATATCGTTCGCTAGACTATTCCACTTCCTGTGTGTGTGTGTGTGTGAGAGAGTGAGAGTGAGTGAGTGAGTGAGTGAGTGAGTGAGTGAGTGAGTGAGTGAGTGAGTGATGAGTGTGAGAGTGTGAGTGTGTGAGTGTGTGAGGTGTGTGAGTGTGTGTGAGTGTGTGTGAGTGTGTGTGAGTGTGTGTGAGTGTGTGTGAGTGTGTGTGTGTGTGAGTGTGTGTGAGTGTGTGTGTGTGTGTGTGAGTGTGTGTGAGTGTGTGTGAGTGTGTGTGAGTGTGTGAGAGTGTGTGAGAGAGAGAGAGAGAGAGAATAAAAATTAGAACACTTTCATATTTCCATTAGTTTGTGAGTTTAGTTATCCAAGCATCAGGATCTTGTTAGTGTGTAAACAACTGGTAGTCTCTTCTTTAAAAAACTCTACCCATGTTTCATTAAGCACTACATACTGAAACACATTTACTGGTAATAGGATAGAAAAATTATTGTAAATAATATAGAAGTTTAGACTTAGTGAAAAAAAATTGATAGAGGTAAGTTGGTATAAAAAATTTTAATAGTATGCATGGTTTTGATGAGCAGCCAAGACCTGCCTTTACTGTGTCAAGCTTTAGTGTGTCCCATAAAAGGTCATTTTTCATTATTTATTAGTTCTCTTCTTAGTTATATTTAATCATTTCTAAATCCTGTAAGAAAAATCATTTTTATTACAACAAAATTAGTAGTGGAATGTCACAGATACCTCTGTTTCCCCTGAAGGGTTACTGGAGATCTTTGAATTAGTTAAAAAGTGGAATTTGAAATTAAAAATTTCCATTTCTTTGTAAAATATTTCACAAAATAAGGAGAATTTTGAATGGACAATGTTAATAATGAGGGAAAAGGAGGGAGAGGAGGAAGATTTGAAAGAGGTGGATAGATAATATCATAAATAAACTCACTTTTTGGATAAATAGTCTGAAAAAGTAAAGTGAACATTGTGCATTATGACCTACCTCTGAGAGCCTCAGTTGGAGGCCAAAATATTAACTTTGCCTTCATGATTATTTTATCAAAGAGTGAACTTATACCACATTGACCAACAGTATGTTGTTGTACTTTGTCCTTAGTGTATATGTTTGTACGTGTGTGCACCCACTCTCCTACTTATGGGGCAGAGGTAAGAGTCTCAGCTCCTGGCCCTGCCTCTTAATTTACCAATGGCTGGAGTGATATTGTAGCCTTGTGGGCCCTGTCATACCAGTTCTTAAAACTAAATATGGTGCCTACCTGCACCAGTTGATCCAGGTCATTCCACTTCCTGATACTGAAGAAATAGCTTCTGGTATTACTGTGTATCTAAATGTAACTTCCAACTGTGCCATCATGTGTTTGTTCCACACTTCTTAACCTATGCCTATTCACCCTATGAAACCCTCTTAAGTATTTTGTGTTATGTCTTGCCTAGTTTTATTCACTAGAGTTGTCAGGTTCAGTTCCTCATAGCTCCTCAGTCTTAGCTCTGGGACTAATCTGGTTGCCTACTTCTACACTTTGTCCAGTTTCTTAACATGTTTTATATGGTGAGGGTCCCATACTGGTGTTCCAAGATGGGTCTGACATGTGTTGAATATAGGGATGCAAATGACCTTTCTTAGTTAAGATTTGCCAAATAAGAATTAATTACTAAGGTTATTTGGTTGCATGCCTCTAATATGTCCAGCACTATGTTTATACCTAGACTTTATTCCTTGAATGAGATTTGCATCATTTGTTCCAGTTTTCTTGCCTCTTCCCATTTTATAACTTTGCATTTGCTGGGGTTGAATTAAAATAGCCACTTGTCTGGCCAGTCTTGCAGTTTGTTCAGACCCATTTGTATTATTATTATAATCATTAGAGATAAACCCACAAGGGTCATACAGCGGTGAGGCCCATTTGTAGCCATTCATTCTTCTTGTCATTTTCTCATTTTTTAGCTGCAAACAGGGATACATCTGGTTGTGTTTTCTGTCATGCTGTTTACATATACCAGAAACAGTACAAGTCTTAATACCAGTCCTTGCAGAGCCATTTTGTTACTCCTTCCCATTCTGATCTTTCTTCGGACAATCGTTCTTTCTTTTTCCCCTTCAAGTACTCCTTGATGCACTGTAGTATTGTTATTCATGCCTTTTCTTTCAAGTTTTTTGCCCCAGTTTTAAATACTTTCTTTTAATGCAAGAATTTGCAGTGCACCCATCCTTCCCTCCTGCCTCACTTCTCTTACTTTGTCACAAAATTTGTGAGACAGCTTTACTATCTCTAAACCTGTGCTATTTATTGTTTATGAAACCACTTCTCTCAAAGTATTTTACCACTCCTCCTGATTATCTTTTTCATTACTTTACAGTGCTAGTCACCGCATTATGCCACCCCTCCCCCACACATACCAAAACACAAACACATACCATGAAAGATTATTATATATATATATTTGCACACTTACTGAGGTTTTAATACTTGGTGCTGCATCCTTTATGCTTAATTACATCCCTCAGATGGTTAGGAAGACTCTCACACAAATTCTTGAGGGTTTGGGGAGGTACATATATTATTCCATGCCTCATGTAGAGCAGCCTCCAGCCACGGGATGGAACTGATATCCTTGCCCAGTAAACTTCGTTTCACTATTGACCACCCCTGTGGTTTAGCGCTTCTATTTGATTATAATATAATAATTCACTATTGACCAGAGGTTCTTAATAGGGTTTAGGTCTGGGGAATTGCCCGGTCTGTCGTTAAAGAACCTCACTCCAGTCCTTAAGCCACTGAACTACAGATTTGGCGGTATGATACGGTGCACCGTCCTGTATAAAAACCGTAGCCCCACACTTGTCAAACGCCTCAGGTAAATTGTCACACAATAACTCCAGGTAATTATACTCGTTCATAGACTGGTTTTGGGGAAGCACAATGAGTTCACCAACACTGAGCACTGAAACACCCCCAAACCATGAGCGAGTGTGGGTGTTTGGTGGTCCCACAGGAGTAGCGTGGGTTTAGCGGGTCACTACCTCTTGGCCGGTACACATGTCCCCCACGGTTACAGGTGATGATGAAGGTTGCTTCATCACTCCAAGTACTTCAGACCACTGTTGAGGATTCCATTGAAGATATTTCTTTGCATAATCCAGCCTACATTTCTTCTGTGGCTTAGAGAGGATCGGTTTCTTAACCTGGCAGTGACTACTGTAGCCCAGTTCTGACACACAACTGTTAACAGTTCTTACAGACACCTCTGAGAGAAGATGTGGGTTCTTTTCTTTCAATTCTCTAGCAGTTATCTTAGGTGTACTCTCTAACTGCTTCTTTAACACAGTTAACGTACTACGAACAGATGTCTTCTTTGAGGGGCCATGCCGAGGTTTGGCAGACGGTAACTCGACATCGCCACCAGCCTTGAAACGCTGCATCCAGTTCCTCACTGAACGCTCACACACACCAACATTCTTCACTATTTCTTTCGTCTGGTGCCCAGCTTTGTAAAGCCCTATGATTTGAGCTATAGTTTCAGGTGTTAAAGACTTCCTTTTACCCATAATCAAACATGTATAGCCCCCAAAACCAAAGGGAACACCGAACAAAAGATGGGGCGGATGAGAGACAAAAGTGCAACACTTCCTCTTACGACAGCAGCCACATGAGCACTGAAGAGTCACTGTGGAGTGTGGCGGCAGGCCGTGACATCATGCTAACAGCTGCTACCCAGCATAATGCACTGACGAAAAAAGACCCCACTGTATGGTAGGCCTTTGATTTTCATCACAGCATTATGCCGGGGCGCTCACCTGGCATAATGCCATGACTATCACTGTACATAGCATGTGTGTCAGTGATATTAGTCTGAAGTGTAACTCTTCCTGTTTTCTCTTTTAATTATATGGACTGCATGTGCTATCTTCCAGACCTCTGACAACTGTCCTATATCTAATGACTTTTTGTAGATTTTAACTAGTGGTTCAGATAGTTCTTCTGCTTCCTTTTGCAGAATCCATAGTGACACTTTGTTAGCTCCTGTTGCCTTTGATGTATCCATTTCACTCAGATTTTATTTCATCTCTTACCCTGTTGTGTGTATTGTATCCAGTACTTGTTGCTGACTTTTTCTATATGGCCCTTCACTGTTTTCCCTTTTTCCACTGAGAAAACCATTTTAATTTTTTTGCTGAACACCTCACAGATTTCCTTGTTTTTTGTAAGTTCTCCCTTCTTCAGTCTGTGTACCTGGTCTTTTACTGTTGACTTTCTTCTAATGTGCCTGTGAAGGAGTTTCAGTTTAGAGTAGGTGTCAGTTCCTACATCATTCTCAAATTCATTTCTGGCTCTTCACTTCTATATTCTCATCTATCCTTAGCTTTTGTAGTTTTCCTTACAGTTGTCTCTCTGTTTTTCTTCTCTGTCTGCATCTTTGATTGCACCATGGGGTTACTTTGTCCTTGCCATTTATGCCTTGTTTGTATGTATTTCTTCTCTTCCTCACATTACTTTTCCACTGTACTTCATTCAGGAATTCTCTAATCCCTTCAAAGTTTCCTTTTCTGAAGTCTGGTTTCTCTCCTCCTCTTCAATACCACAAGATAAATTATGTGAAGAGTAATGCAGTATACTCACTAGTACCTGATGGAATGGGGGTTAATACCACAAGCTAAATTATGTGAAGTTCAATACAAGAGATAATTCATGTTGTCTGGGTCCCTATTCTGTCCAGTAGTAGTAGATGAGATTGGGGCAAGCAATCCAAGACAGTGGACCACAATCAAGGTGTGAGCACACTTGTGCCTCGTACAGTTTTTGCAGCCTCTGCTGTCAAGCAGGTACAAGATACTCAGTAGTGCAGCTGTCTTCTTAGTTGTCTTGCTTGCAAGATTTCCTATGTGGTTCTTTCTTTATAGGTAGTTTGGAATCAAATTTCATCCCTAGGATATCCACCTCATCCCCGGGTTCCAGCACTCTCCCTTTCATTCTTAAGACTGCTCCAGCATTACCATTGTGATGCCTAGAGAGGATCATTATTTGTGTTTTCTCTGAAACAAATGTAACCTGCTATCATTTTGCACAGGCTGATATAGCTGTAAGTTGGTGATTGATGTAACAAGGAATAGCTGGTTTTTCCTCTCATGGATAAGTAAATGTCAGACTACAGTCATCTGCATATGCATGGAATTCTGGGATGAGGTGAAGGTCATTGACAAAAACATTCCATAACACTGGACCAGGCACACTTTCCTGTAGAACACTAGCACCATTTGAGTGTCTTGTTAACTGTCCCATTGAGAACCACTCTTAGAGATCTACTTTGAAGGTGATCACTAAGGAGGCATGTTACAGAGCCAGAGACTCCAAAGTGCTTGCAGTTTTGCCCAGAGTTCCTGGGGCCATACTAGGTCAGTAGCATAAGCAATATCTAGTGCTGCCACACAGCTGATCCTGGATTCATCCAGTAACTAGTGCCACATAGTGGAGAGGTTTAACAGGAAATCAGCAGCAGAGCAACATTTTCTGAAGGCATGTTGATGGTCACAAAGAAGCTAGTAGTAGTCAAATAAAAGCTATCATTTGCCATGAGAGTGTCTGAAGAATTTTGCCAATGATTGACAGGAGTGACACTAGTCTGTACTTGCTGATTTCTGCTCTTATTTTTTTTGTGTGTGTGTGAAGAGGGACTACATTTGCCTCTTTCCACAGAGAAGGCCATTTACACTACTAGGCAGTGCTGTTAGATGCAACTTAGAGGTGATGCTAGTTAGTCTGCACATATACACATCAATCCTGTGCTAATTTTATCTGGCCCACAGCCTTTTCTTGATCCAGGGATTTAAGTTTGAATTATACTTCATCCTATCTTATTGTCACCTCTGACAATTTTGACACAGTTCTTGCAGCTAGTAAAGGAGGTTTCCTAACTGGATCAGGAACTTGAATCTTAGAAGTAAAGTGTTCAGCAAACAGATCAGCTTTTTCTTGATTGCTAGTGGAAACAGTCACTCAAGGTCCTCAAGTGGGTTTGCAGCCTTTGACCTCCGAACCAGTACTCCATCTGCAGTCTTCTTTGCCCTTCCCCAAACTTCATAACTTTGCACTAGCTGGAGTTAAATTCCAGAAGCCACTTGTCAGACCAGTCCTGCAGCCTGTTCAGATCCATTTATAGCTTTTATTGGTCCTCTTCTGCTTTTATTCTCATTAATTTCATATCATACCTCCGACTTGTCCCTTCTGTCGCATCACTTACGTATATAATAAATAGTACTGGTCCTTGTGGAACCCTACTCATCACATGCACCCATTCTGACACCTCTTCACAGATAATCACTTGTTTCCTTCCTATTAGGTAGTGCTTTCCCTGTTACTCCTGCCTGTTCCTTAGGCTTTTGTACCACTCATGTGGTACTGTGTCAAAAAACCTTCCTACAGTCCAAGAAGATGCAATCTACCCATCCCTCTCTTCTGCCTTACTTGTGTTACCTCATTGTAAAACTCCAGTAGGTTTGTAACACAGGATTTACCATGTATGAACCCACTCTTTTCTACGTGTGTGTGTGTGTGTGTGCAGCTATGCATGTGCATGTGTGTTTATTTCTTACGATGTATATTTGTTTTTGCATGTTTTATTAACCAGTTCTGCAAACATTATTTTTTTCTAAAGACTTAGCAAATACATTAATTTATATTTTAAAATTCTTCATGGTGTGCAAGTGACTGTACTTAGCTTAGTTGTCATCACCTGTGTATTTGTTTACAAAGTAACTGAATACAGGAGTGTGCCAAACATGCCTAAAACACATGTACCACAGTGTGTTTAAACAAATGCTTCTCTGACTATTATATTTAAAAAAAAAAGATATTTAAATTTAGAATAAAATATTGTAGGGAAGCGATAAACCAGTAAGGATTGTAACAAGAACCTCTACAGACTTTCCTGTAGAAGTTCCTGTTATAAATAGTGGGATGTTTTTTATAGCTTCTCAGAGTCTTGTACCTAGCAGTAGCAGCCTCTTAGCAGTGAAAGCCAAACCAAGCTTCATTACAAGATGCCAGTGAGGGATTTACTAGTGTTGGAGATTAACGATAAGTTTAGTGTAAGTGCTCATTTTATCAGCATCAACCTGGAGAAGAGCATTCCAATTGGAGGCAGCAAACTCTGAGCAAAGAACTGGGCAGTTTCCTCTCCCCAACAGCCAGGTTGTGTGTAAGTATTCATCACCTCGTTCTGTTGGTATCTTGAGTATTGTAAGGACAGCCTTCTGATGAGATGATGCAACATAACCAAGAGGTTTGTTTGCAAGTGACTATGCCTTCAGATAGATCACTCACTACTGGCTTAATGGAATCAGCAAAAATTTCCATGTCAAAAACTGCCAGAAGTTCATGTATGTTGAGGTCACCAACAATTATAATATGTTGACATTTATGTTGAAACAGAAGAGTCCACATTTTCCATCAGAGTTGATAAGGTCTGCTTGCTGCTATTGATGTCTCTACATTGCATATACTACAGTAGTATGGAGGTATTAGGGTTTATGCATAGCCTGAGAAACATTTCCAGGTGATTACGATGACAACATCAATGAGCTGGACATGTACACTTTTAGAAAAGCTTACACTAACACCACAGCCCATCTCATTGTATCCACAAGGTGTAGCTACCAATTCTCTCTCTCTCTATCTCTCTCATCTCTCTCTCTCTCTCTCTCTCTCTTTCTCTCTCTCTTTCTCTCTGTCTCTGTCTCTCTTTCTCTCTTTCTCTCTCTCTTTCTCTCTTTCTCTCTTTCTCTCTCTCTTTCTCTCTCTCTCTCTCTCTCTCTCTCTCTCTCTCTCTTTCTCTCTCTCTTTCTCTCTTCTCTTTCTCTCTCTTCTCTCTCTCTCTCTCTCTCTCTCTCTCTTCTCTCTCTCTCTTTCTCTCTCTCTCTTTCTCTTTCTCTCTTTCTCTTTCTCTCTTTCTCTTCTCTCTTTCTCTTTCTCTCTCTCTCTTTCTCTTTCTCTCTTTCTCTCTTTCTTTCTCTCTCTTCTCTCTTTCTCTCTCTCTCTTTCTCTCTTCTCTTTCTCTCTCTCTTCTCTCTTTCTCTCTCTCTCTCTCTCTTCTCTCTCTCTCCTCTGCTCTCTCTCTCTGGAGCAGGAGAGCAGGACCAGTAGCGGACAGCGAGAGGCGGGGCCAGGAGCTGAGTCTCGCCCTGCAGCCATTGGTGAGTACAGCTTGGAGCTTTGAAGTGCTAATTGCAGTTGATGGAAAGTGTCCAGTCATTATATATGTGTATATGTATATATTATAGAACAATAGTAATAAACAATTTTCTTTATTGTTGGTTGGTGTAAACAAGTTTTGTAAACAATATAATGATACTAATGTTTGTGCAATTATTGTGTTGCATACAACATACATTGCACCTTACTTTGGTCTCACAGGCCACATAAGTTACGTAAAAAATAAAATAGTGAAAAAAACAAGAAACCTACGAAAGGAAGTAAACCAAAGTTTACCGGGTGAGCGGCATTCGCCGCTGTTGTCATACGCGGCTCATTTTTTGCCAACTTTACCGCTCTATATCTCTGTAAGTATTGATCACAAAAAAAAAATTATGATTTAAACAATCAGAAAAATAATCTTAACATTTTGATAAGAATTTTTTTTTTTTTTCGAATATTTTTGTGACATGAAATGACAGTTTCAGAAAGGGGTCTCCGACAGTCAAAGGGTTAATGTTAATAAAGTTTGCTAATGTTGATGCAAAGTTTAAAATTAAATATATAATATATACTGTATACACACACACACACACATGTACACTTTTAGGTGAGTACATACATACATATACACATGCACACACATCAATCTGTATCTATCACACATACAGTACATATAACTGCACATGCTAAGAATAAACTACAATACAGTGTTGTAAATTACAATACAATACATAAAAAAAGAATTAAGAGGAATTAACTTTTTATATTGGACAGATGAGCTTACTGTTGGATTATTGTGGTATCTAGGGGAGACAGATGGTGTGGGAGACACAGGTAGATGGTGTGGGAGACACAGGTAGATGGTGCACGGGGGACAGGTAGATGGTGTAGGAGACACAGGTACATGGTGCGGGGGAGACAGGAAGATGGTGCAGGGGAGAGAGGTAGATGGTGTGGGAGATGTAGATGGTCCAGCAGATGTAGATTGATGAGGAGACAGATTTACTACCAGCCTCGCCATAACTTTTAATGTTAATCAAACCTTCGCTTGCTTTAGGCTACTTTAAGTAATGATTAACACTAAATCAAAGGAAAATTGGTGACCAAACAACAATAGTATGTGATCATGCACACAGGCAGTAACATACTGATGTGGGCTGAAGCACTTGCCTCAGTACAATGAAAACACAGGTTGTGGATGAAGCTGACACCAAACAAACCTGTTATGAAGTGTACTTGGTCTGCTTCATCAGTGATACAAGAAGACAAGAGAGGTGTGTGATGCTGCATTGTACTGGACACCCCATATAGAGGACTTAACGAATCTCTGTCCTGCCAGGATTTTTTGTCCGTTTTATCCAATATCCACTTTATAGAGGTCCGTTATGCTGAGGATTTACTGTAATGTAAAATACTGTGCATTTACAGTGCATATCACTAGACCAATTATTATATTTACAGGTTATTATTTTATCCCATACAGGTTTAGCATTTGTTCTTTAATATATTTATAATTTTTCATAGTTATTTGACGTATTGTCGAATGAAAAATGACAAAGTGACACAATCTTCCTAGCTTCTGTGCATGTAAGTTCAAGCTTCTATGAAATATTCCAAACTAACTTAGAGTCTGAGCCTCATAAGTGTCTTCTGGGGGTTGCACTTTAAAATTATTAACTACATATAATTTATTCAAATAGAAGTTTCACAATCAGAAAATGAAAGTTTGAGTGATAACATGCAATGTTAGGTTTGAGAGCTGGATCATGGGTTCTCTCTAGTGTGGCTATCAACCAGGAGAATATTTTGTACAGCTGAAAGTAAACTTCAATTTGTCTGCCCCAGGAGCATTTTACTGCAGAATGTGTGATGAATCTCTAACTGTGGTCATGTGCAAAAAGAAGTGGATGACCACAAGCATTAAGTGGATCACATCATGGGCGCTATGCTTCTTTACATGACTGAATACCGATCAATTTAACAATTTTAACATATGAACATGAAAAGGAGAATCTTGGGCTTAAAGGGTTAAGAGGAAGCAAGACAGAAGGCAACATAACATACATTTACTAATAAATATAATTTTGAATAGTCGTTTTCCTTGTGTTAAATATATGTTAGATATTTATGGCACATTTGTCTCACTGGTGCAGAGAGAAGTAACGCATTTTGTGCATGTCAGATTCTGTATGTTGGTTTGTGGGGCCATCTTTGTTTTAAACTGTTTGTAAAACTTGAAGAGTAGAAGTGGAAGCAGAACCCTTCCAGCATTACTGCATTGGCTTGATATTTATGTGAATTATTGTGTATATTTGTAATGTACTACTGAAACTCTCTTAGTTTAAGAGAGAGAATTTTCATAAAATATTTATGTCTATGCATTTGTAAAGTACACTGCTAACTGTGTGGTTTTACATTTTTTATAGTCAAATGACAAGCTTTCATTGTCTTGTACAGTGCATAAGTAGCTACTGAAGGAAGATGAACTCAGACTGTATTGTGTATTTTTTTATGATTTTGGTAAGTTTTTGCTTCTTTAAGAGGCAAATGGATTGTGTTATTGCATTTAGACAAAGATGTGGAAGTATTATATTAAATAAGAGTTTTAACACTAGCACTATTTATTTACACTCAACTTGTGTAATGTTATCAATATCATTCCTCTTATAATCTCAATATCTATAATATATTTAATTCATACATTATTTACATTGTCAGAAATGCCACAATAAAATTGTTAATGTTACAAATGACTTTCAAAGCAAACAAAAACATGTTATCATATGACCTGGCTTATGTGTTTAGTGTTGCTGCCATGAAGATAAGAAACGTGTCCAAGTGTAAGGAACTGTCTTGCAAGAACTTTCTCTAAACCTTCATTATTCAAGCTTGTCTCTAAATCTGTACCAGATTTCACTTGACTAAGCTGCTTACATTTTAGAATTTCTTCATTTTCTATTCTTCAAGTGGGGCTCATTGGTATGGTGAAGAAGCTTTTGGTCTGAGGAATTGGACCCTTCAGTCTTCCTCCGACAGAATCTGATTAACCCCCAATCCCCCCTTTCCGATCCCTCCCTCCTTTCCCCTCTCCTCCCTTTCCTACTTTTGGCCTTTGGGGGTCTTTTCCTCAGGAATTCTAGCTCCTAGGTTGGGGGATGGGTATCGTTGTCTGTCCCATTCTGTTGAGGTCCTTGGTGGTGGTGTAGTTTGCCATGGAATCTGGATCATCAGAGGATGTCCCAATCCCTCTCCGATCTTCCGAGGGGCAGCTTTTGATGTCTTTCGGGTGACAAGTGTATCTCTGGAAGCTTCCTGTCAGATTCTGGGAGGTGGTAGCCAAAGTAGGTATGCCTTATGGTGGGTTTCCGACCACCCTCTCTTTTGTCAACTGAGGTGGCTCGGGATGTGAGGTTGCTACCCTGAATTGCTTGTTTACTGGCATGAAAGGTAGGTTATGACACAGGTTCCATGCTGCATCTGCACTATTGGCTGCATTGAAGTCCTCTTGGGCACGAGGGATATTTGCGGCCCCTTCATTCCTCCTAGAGCTACCCCTCCACGTTTACCCTCCCCCCCACCTCCCTTTTTAGCATTTTTTGCTTTTTGCTTTTTCCTTATTTCACAAAAACAAGAGACAGTGACCTAACCATAAAGTCCTAAGTCCATGATACTTTTCCTCCCTGACCCCTTTCTGCTGCGGCGCCCTCTTCTGACCCTGCCTCGTTATCGGACCATTCTTCAGACCTTTCTAACATCCTGGTATTTTCTGCAGGTAACACTTCGTTGCCTACCCCTGGTACTGGGGTTACGCCTAACTCCTTTGATACATCCTACCTCCACACATCTTTGACCATGCTTCCAGTTTCTCCCTCTACTGTGCAACAATTTTCAGATCACCCGCACATCTCTGGTCGGACCACCTCCAGTCTCATACCTAAATGAACACAACAGATGACACTGCTTTGACTACCTGTCGCTCTTCCTAGAAAATACTAGCACAACAATCGCTCCCCTCACACATCATGTTTCAAAGTACTCAGTGGACTAAGTTTTTCACTCTGCAGCCAACATCTCCCACTGACTATCTGATCATAGCATCAGCAAGGCACTCCTGCACCATGTTAGTCAAAATATTTAATTTCACGCTCTTAAGAGTGATGTACACATCGTCACAGTGCAAAATGTTGGCCAGGCTCACAATCTTTCCTTTCTTACCTCCATAGACAATACAGTGGACCCCCACAAATCGGCCGGTCTGATTATCGGCCAGCTCGAAAATCGATCGCTTTTTTCGGCTCAAATTTTCCCCGATTATCAGCCCGCGTACCAGACTTGTCCGCCTGCCCCGCGCTTGTGCGCATCGCCGCAAGCCAGTCTAGCATTGTTTACCTTTGAGTAAACATTATCCAGCACGCTCATTCAAACATTTCTTAATAAATTTATTGCGTTTATTGATTGTTAAGTGATTGTCACTGTGAAATAAGTCAACATAGGTCCAAAGAAGCTTCCTAGTGGCACCAGAGCCATATTGCACTTCAGGAACATGTTAAAGAGGCGCCAGAAACAAAGGACTCTTGACAGTTATTTTGTGCGACAGGGGTCTAGTGACTCTCAAGCTGGTCCTAGTGGCATTAAAAGACCAAGAAGGGAAGTAACCCCAGATAGGGCTTTGATACCTGAAGTCCTTATGGAGGGAGATTCCCCTTCCAAACACTAAGCCCTCCCCCTCTCCTCCTCCCTATCTTCCAGATGCCAGCAAGTCTCTTCAATAAAGGTAAGTTAAATGTTATTTATTATGTTATTTATTATTTATTATTATTTGTTGTTATTATGTTTTGTTATTATGTGTTTTGTGTATGTAAAACTATAGTTATTCTCTATAAAATTTATTTTTTGTGAATATTTTTGGGTGTCTGGAACAGATTAATTGTATATACATTATTTCTTATGGGAAATAAGGATTGAGAAATCGGCCAGTTCGATTTTAGGCCTAGCTCCTGGAAGGGATTAAGGCCGATTTTCAGGGATCCACTGTATTCCTGTCACGATTCAAAAACACACTTCTCTCAATTCTTGCAGCGGTATCATAGTTCTGCCTCATACCATTGTTCAACATGATTTCTGGACATGTGATACTGACATACTGGAGCAATTTGAGGTCCAAGACCTCCCAATTCTCAAAGTGGACACTTGTGTACTACCTGCCCGTGGGCGGAGACGCTTCCCCTGCAATGTAGCTCGCTTAACTTTAGACTGCCAAGAACTTCCGTCCTCAGTTTATATTGCAGGACACCATTTACAAGTCCAAGAGTTGATCCTTACACTACAACAGTGTAGAAATTGCTGGTGCTTCAGCCACCCAGCAAAATATTTCAGGTCCATGGCAGAATGCCCAGTCAGTGTTGCTGCCGACCATACCAATGCATCCTGCAGCCTACCTCCCTCCTGCCTTAATTGTAATGAAGTTCACCAGGCTTATTCATGCCGTTGCCATGTTTACTTAAAAGAATGAGAGAGGTGGGTTTCACTTATGCCATGGCAGTCTCATTTAAGAGGCCTAAGAGGCCTCCAACCTCTTTGGTACCTACTTCCACAATCTCTTCTGTGGTCACAACTTCCACAGTCACCTCTGTGTCCAACTCTTTTGCAGTCCTGGTCTCCGAGGTCCCTACCTAGTTGTCTCAAACTGTACTTGTGTCTTCATCTTCTCGCTCGCATGTATGTGTGTCTACAAGACCTTCTACAACTACACCTTCCCTTCACTTCTCTACTTCTCCAAAGTCTAAAACATTCCCAAAGTTCAAATCTTCTTTAACCCTTCCTTCACTTATCCTTCCCAAACATCATGGGTGTGGAAGTTCATCCTCTTCCTCGAATAATTCCCTCCTCTCCTCTCCCCTCCCAAGTTTCTTCCTCTCCTGTCCCCTCCCAAGGGGGCTCCATGACATGGTGAAGAGGCTTTTCGTCTGAAGAATTGGACCTTCTTCACAAGACTGAACTTAATTACCTCCCAATCTGCCCTTCCCTTTCCCATCCTTCCTATCCCTCCCTTCCCATTCCTCCCCTCTCTCTTTCCTGTTTTCAGCCTTTGGTGTCATCCCCTCAGGCATTCTAATTCCTAGGTAGGAGGAAGGGTACCGTGGTCTATCCCATTCCGTTGAGACCCTTGGTGGTGGTGTAGTTTGCTGTGGAATCTGAATCATCTGCAGATGTCCCAATCCCTCTGCGATCTCCCGGAGAAAGGCCTCGGGTGTCTTTCGGGTGATGGGTGTATCTCTGGAGGATACCTGCCGGATTCCAGGAGGTGACAGCCGATGGAGGTATGCCTTGTAGTGGGTATCCGACCGCCCTCTCTTTTGTCCAGTGAGGTGGCTCAGTGGAGTCTACCTGGAGGGTATTCTGGGGATCAGCACCCTTGCGGCCTGGTCCACAACCAGGCCTTCTGGTGGATCAGGGCCTGATCAACTAGGCTGTTATTGCTGGCCATACATAGTCCAGTGTACGAATCACAGCCCGGCTGATCTGGCACTGACTTCAAGTATCTTTCCAGCTCCCTCTTGAAGACAACCAGGGGTCTATTGGTAATTCCCCTTATGGCTGATGGGAGGCTGTTGAACAGTTTGGGCCTTGAACTCTTACTGTGTTTTCTCTTAGTGTACTAATGGTGCCCCACAGATCTAGAGAATGTACAGAGAACCTTTACTGCACATATCAGTTCCATCAAACACCTTAACTACTGGGAATGCCTGGAAGCACTTGACTTGTACTCACTGGAGTGCAGGCGAGAGAAATACATCATCGCCTGCCAAGTCTTTTGCTTTCGTAGGGAGTGATTTCTGTGTGCAGATTAGGGACCAGTCCCTCTAGGATTTTCCAGGTGTAGATTATGATGTATTTCTCTCGCCTGCACTCCAGTGAGTACAAGTCAAGTGCTTCCAGGCATTCCCAGTAGTTAAGGTGTTTGATGGAACTGATATGTGCAGTAAAGGTTCTCTGTACATTCTCTTGATCTGTGATTTCACCTGCCTTGAATGGGGATGTTAATGTACAGCAGTATTCCAGCCCAGAGAGAACAAGTGATTTAAAAAGGATCATCATTGGCTTGGCATCTCTTGTCTTGAATGTTCTCATTATCCATCCTATCTTTTTCCTCACAGATGTGATAGTGGCATTATGATCCTTGAAGGTGAGATCCTCATACATTACCACTCCCAGGTCCTTCACATTACTTTTCTGCTCTATTGTGTGATGAGAGTTTGTAGTATACTCAGTTCTAGCTATTATTTCTTCCAGTTTTCCATAACGGAGTAGTTGGAATTTGTCTTCATTGAACATCATGGATGTGAGGTGTCTATCCTGGATTATTGATTTTCTGGCACGAAGGGTAGGGTATGGCATGGGTTCCATGCCGCATCTGCACTGCTAGCTGCACTGAGGTCCTCTTGGGTGCGGAGGGGGATTTACAGCCCATTCATTCCTCCTAGGAACTACCCCTCCACATTCCTCCTTTTTTGTTCTTTCCTTTTTTTATTTTTTCAGAAAAAGAAAAAGAAAAAAGTGATGTAACCATGGGGTCCCAGATCCATGAAACTGCTCCTCCCGAGCCCCTTTCTGCTGCAGCACCCTCTTACGACGCTGCTTTGTTATTGGACATTCTATCGCACACTCCTGGTACCAAGGTTCTGCGTGACTCTTTTAATACATCCAACCTCTGCACGTCTTTGACCATGCTTTGGCTTTTCCCTCTATGGTGCGATGATTTTCAGATTGCCCACCCATCTCAGGGCGGACCACCTCCGGAACCATATCAAATTGACCATGACACTTAACACAGAACACTGCTATAATTACCTCTCTCTCTTCCCAGAAAAGAACAGCACAACACTCGCTCCCCTTACACACTACATTTCAAAGTACATACACAATAAACTAAGTTTTTCATTCTACAACCGACATCTCCCATTGACCGACTTTCTGGCCATAGTATCAGCAAGGCACTCCTGTGCCATGTTGGTCAAAATATTTCACTTCATGCTCTTAAGAGTGGTGCATACATCGTCACGGTAGAAAATGCTGGCCAGGCTCACAATCTTTCCCTACCTCGTTGTCTCAAACTGTCCTCGAGTCATCTCGTTCGAATGTATCTATGTCTACAACACTTCCCACAACTACACGTTCCCTTTGCCTCTCTACTTTTCCAAAGTTCACATCATCCCCAAAGTTTATATCTCCTTTAGCCCCTCCTTCACTTGTCCTTTCCAAACATTTTTCCTTCCCAAGCTCTGTGCCAAGTACTTTGCCTCTTACGATATCTGTTATTGGTGTGGAGGTTCATCCTCCCCCTCATACAGTTCCTTCCCAATTTTCTTCCTCTCCTGTCCCCTCCCAAGTTTCTTCCCAAGTTAATTCTAACCTCTCATCCTTCTCCGGTGGCCTGGTGGCTAGAGCTCTCGCTTCACACACGGAGGGCCCGGGTTCGATTCCCGGCGAGTGGAAACATTTCGACGTGTTTCCTTACACCTGTTGTCATGTTCACCTAGCAGCAAATAGGTACCTGGGTGTTAGTCGACTGGTGTGGGTCGCATCCTGGGGGACAAGATTAAGGACCCCAATGGAAAAGAGACAGACAGTCCTTGATGACGCACCGACTTTCTTGGGTTATCCTGGGTAGCTAACCCTCCGGGGTTAAAAATCCGAAGAAAATCTTATCTTCTCTTCTTTGGTAACTTCCATAGTCTCTCCGATTTTTACTCACCCTCCTCCTCCTGTCTCTGATGTGGAACTATCTGCAACTTCCTTGTCCTCCGAAACACTTGAATCTCTCTCTCAATATAATGAGGAGACAAAAACCAATGATGGACATCGATCCACCTCACATCAATCCTCTTCCTCACTTTTCTAAATCATCTACAAGACTCCTTTTTTCGCAGTGTTGCAATCCTTCGCTGCTTACTCATCTTCTGCTACTTCCTCATGTAGACTTGACTAACCCTTCTAGTCTGTAGACACCTACTGCTTCAGGTTACCAGTATACTTTTCTTTGTAAATCATGGTTTATTTACAGTGGAATATTCAAGGCCTCAGGAGTAATCGAGGTGAGCATCAGGTGTTGCTCTCCCAGTTTTTCCATTTGTGTCAGTTTACAAGAACTTAAATTGCACTCCGCTGTTATCCATCCTGTCTCGGGCTGTTTTATTGCATTCATCAGATCCTTATCCCGATGGATCTTTTAATGAAAGTGCACTCATTGTGCGGACAGGTATACCTTACCATCAGATCTTTGTTCATACTTCACTGCATTACCTCTTTAAGGGGGGCTAATTGTCGCGGTAAAGAGGCTATCGGTCTGAGGAATTGGACCTCTTGGTCTTCTTCCTCAGACCGAACCTAATTACCCCCCAATCCTCCCTTCCCTTTCCCATCTTCCCCATCCTCCATTTTCCCTTTCCTCCTCCTCCTCCTCATCCCTCCCTTATTTCCTTCCCATTTTTCTCCTGGGAGCTTCCCTCCATAGGCATTCTAGTTCCTAGGTAGGGGAAGGGTATCGTGGTCCATCCCATTCCGTTGAGGTCCTTGGCAGTGGTGTAGTTTGCCGTGGAATCTGGATCGCCTGGGGATGTCCCGATCCCTCTCTGGTCTCCCGGGGGGTGGCCTTGGGTATCTTTCGGGCGACGGGTGTATCACTGGAGGCCACCTTTCGAATTCCAGGGGTGGTGGCCGAAGGCGGTATGCTTTGTGGCAGATATCCGGCCGCCCTCTCTTTTGTCCGCCAAGGTGGCTCGGTGGATGTGAGGTTGCTATCCCGGATTGCTGGATTACTGGCATGAAGTAAAGTAAATTTTATTTCGTTGCAGATTACATAGGTATTGGTAGTTACAATGTAAATTGAGTGCAAGGAGAGCCACTGACATGCCATGGCATTAGGGGCAGCTTATTCTAGTAACTTAGACTATGTACTTAATATTAGAGAAATTTATTGAGTTTATTCTAGTTAAAAATTGTTTTCAAAATTACAATATGATGAAATTTTACTGTTTAAATTATTATATAATGATATTAGATTGTTACAGTAATGGTAATATGAAATTGAGATTATCTTAAGGAAAATAACATTGAGCATTTTTTACATTAACTTATAATATGAGTATTTAGTTTTGATTGAGTAGGGGGTAACATAATAGTAACATATTATTAAAAATTGAGATTATCGTATAGGAAAGTAATAATGAGCATTTTTCAGAGTAGTTTATAGTATGATCATTTAGTTTTGGGTGAGTAGGTGGTTTTTGAGTTGAGTCTTAAATTGATTTTCAGACAAGATTATCTTAATATTTACTGGTAGTGAATTCCAGATTCTGGGGCCCTTTATGCGCATAGAATTTTTACATAGGTTGATATGAACACGCGGTATATCAAAAAGTGATCTGTGTCTTGTGTTGTGGTCATGGGTCCTATTAAAGTTGGTGAGGAGAATTTTGAGTGGAGGGTTTATATTAGAGTGTAGGCACAAGAGTAAGTATTACAACCTCAGGTTCAATGGCCTGTTAACCTGAGTGTAAAAGGGAGCTTGGAGCAAAGAAACACAGTAGAAGATGTATTGAAATTGTATTTCCTTCAAAAATCAGTTAGATTAATTCCAGACTTTTGTCTTTTCCTTCACCAAGTACAGTCATCCCTTGGTTTTCGCTTGTCCCAGTTTTCGCCGATTTTGGTTTTCGCTGACTTTTTTCAGGGAAAATTTGTCTTAGTTTTCGCCGATTGTTTTAGTTTTCGCCGACCGTATGGGACCTGTCCACCAGTGACGCGCACATACAAAGGCCGTAGGCCCGCCACCCACGCACCTCCCACGCACATTGTCACGCAGTCTAGCATTGTTTATGCTTGAGTGAACATCATCCCAGGAGTTTATACAAAACATTTATTAACAATTCATTGTTTTTGGGCCTTGATTATTGTGTATGACTACTAAATAAGCTACCATGGGCCCAAAGAAAGCTCCTAGTGCCACTTCTTTGGTAAACAAAGTGAGGAACACTGTAGAAATGAAGAAAGAAATAATAGAAAAATATGATAGTGAAAGTGAGAAACACGATGGAGTTTAAGAGTGTAGCAGGCATGCAGGGAGTGTAGCAGGCATGCAGGGAGTGTAGCAGGCATGCAGGGAGTGTAGCAGGCATGCAGGGAGTGTAGCAGGCAGCAGGAGTGTAGCAGGCAGGGAGTGTAGCAGGCATGCAGGGAGTGTAGCAGGCATGCAGGGAGTGTAGCAGGCATGCAGGGAGTGTAGCAGGCATGCAGGGAGTGTAGCAGGCATGCAGGGAGTGTAGCATGCATGCAGGGAGTGTAGCATGCATGCAGGGAGTGTAGCA
Organism: Cherax destructor; assembly: GCA_009830355.1. Lineage (NCBI taxonomy): Eukaryota > Metazoa > Arthropoda > Malacostraca > Decapoda > Parastacidae > Cherax > Cherax destructor. Next base: position 2,558 of record WNWK01011891.1, on the reverse strand, counting down.
TGCATGCAGGGAGTGTAGCATGTATGCAGGGAGTGTAGCATGTATGCAGGGAGTGTCACATGTATGCAGGGAGTGTAACAGGTATGCAGGGATTGTAACAGGTATGCAGGGAGTGTAGCATGTATGCAGGGAGTGTAGCAGGTACGCAGGGAGTGTAGCAGGTATGCAGGGAGTGTAACATGTATGCAGGGAGTGTAGCATGTATGCAGGGAGTGTAGCATGTATGCAGGGAGTGTAACAGGTATGCAGGGAGTGTAACAGGTATGCAGGGAGTGTAACAGGTATGCAGGGAGTGTAGCAGGTATGCAGGGAGTGTAGCAGGTATGCAGGGAGTGTAGCAGGTATGCAGGGAGTGTAGCAGGTATGCAGGGAGTGTAGCAGGCAGGGAGGGAGTGTAGTAGGCATGCAGGGAAGTGACCCCGGATAAGGACTTGATACCTAGAGTCCTTATGGAGGGGGATTCCCCTTCCAAAAATTAGGGTCTCGTCCCTCTCCCCTCTTCCCTCTCTCCCATCCAGCAACATCAGTCTTCAATAAAGGTAAGTGCCACATTCAGTTCATTCATTTGTACATGTAAATCTATCTTTAAGGCCCAAAATTTTTTTTTTTCCAAACTTCTGGGTTTCTGGAACGGATTAATTGAATTTCCATTATTTCTTATGGGGAAAATAGTTTTGGTTTTAGCCGATCCATCTGGAACGGATTAAAATCGAAAACCGAGGGATGACTGTAATTGTGATTATATAAGACTTTTGTCTTTTCCTTCACCAAGTATAACAAAGGGCTGTTTACACATATGTACACTATATACAAAGGAGTAGTGTTTAGTGCACGCCACAGTTGTCTAGGCTAAGCAGCAGCCAAAAGACAGACAACTTTCCACAACCAGCTCTATGCAGGAATTCCAATGACAAACCGCGAGTGATAGCCACGTCACCTTTGTCATTGTTAAACTCGCATTTTAATTGGCTGAACCGAGTCGTTGATTTGATGATGGGGCCCCATCACCAAACCCTTAACGATGGTTCGCTGGTTGGAGGGGAGCCTATGTGGGTGTAAGTAAAGTAAAGTAAAGTTTTATTTCATTGCAGATTGCAGATTACATAGGTATCGGTAGTTACAATGTAAATTGAGTGCAAGGAGAGCCACTGACATGCCATGGCATTAGGGGCAGCTTGTTCTATTCCTTAAAGACTATGTACTTAATATTAGAGAAATTTATTAAGTTTATTCTAGTTAAAAATTATTTTCAAAATTACAATATGATGAAATTTTACTGTTTAAATTATTATATAATGATATTAGATTGTTACAGGTGTTAAGATTCTTGAATGATAATATGGAATTGAGATTATCTTAAGGAAAATAACATTGAGCATTTTTGACATTAACTTATAATATGAATAGGGGGTAACATAATAGTAACATATTATTAAGAATTGAGATTATCGTATAGGAAAGTAATAATGAGCATTTTTCAAAGTAGTTTAAAGTATGATTATTTAGTTTTGGGTGAGTAGGTGGTTTTTGAGTTAAGTCTTAAATTGATTTTCAGACAAGATTATCTTAATATTTACTGGTAATGAATTCCAGATTCTGGGGCCCTTTATGTGCATATGTTGCGTGGGTCTTGAGAGAGATATATAGGAGGTCAAAGATACTCCTTGTTGGATGGTTACGGTATATTTACAGTAAGTGAAGGAGAGTCCAGCCACACCGTCTGTCTCGCTCTTAGGTCCCTGGCTAGTGAGAGTGTGTGCCTATCTGAGGCTGTGCACATGCGCTGAGCCTCTGACGTCAGTGGGTACCGTGACGTCACACGTAAAGGGACCAGCTGTATAAGTGGGATGAATGCTGAATGCTGGTACACTACACAGTGTACATATGATACTGATACGACAGCTCGGCCATGTTATCGTTTGACGTCTCGGCATACTATACAACTCTATAGACTGAACAGACAGGTGGTACTGGATGAATCTATACAATAGCAAACACATTATAACTTTGAACTGATCAAGATTAATCTTACTCTCGCACTTCTTAAGTTAATGGTACATAAGAGAAATTTAATGGATCTAGATATAACGGATTACATAAATTACAATTTGCAAATTTGATCGATCAATGGATATGTATTCATGCACTCTTCGGCTTCTGAGGAAGAATAAATATTTACAGGGAAGAAGTTTTAACAGGAAAGATAAACTCGGCTAACACGGGTTATACTGTTAAAACTCAGAACTCAGAGAGAACTTGAACACACAAACATCTTGCTAGATACTGGAAATCTAATAACAAAACACACAGTCAATAATTCGGTTCTAAACTGGATTTTCTGATTTTCTATCTTTAGCTCACAACTTATGATCACTTTCCTACTGGAGGAATGAACAACTCGGTTTTGATCAACTTATAATCACTTTCCTACTGAAGGAATGAACAGACTCGGTGGAGTGGATGGATCTCTCCCCGGTTGAAATAGTTAGCTCAAAGACACAAAGTATGAGCAAAGGAGAACGGCTCTCACTATCTCTTACTGCAGGTAAGAATTACTC
>WNWK01011890.1:0-62265 GCA_009830355.1 Cherax destructor | reverse complement strand
AATACGTGGATTCGTCACTAAGCTAAGTAGCTTAATACAGTCCATATTTTCCTTATTTTACCCCAAATTTTCCCCTACACAGCCGGTCCAGATCCTCTTGTAGGCTTACCAAATCCTCGACCGCTTGAAATTCTCCTCTTTCCCACTTTTATATGATAAGACCACCTGTTTGCATGATAAATAATATATACCTCAAACATAATAAAAATGGGAACTTATTTTATTGACAGCTCGGGCCTTCAGCAGCCGCCCCCTGAAAATCTTCTGAAAATCCCCCTTGTGGCCCACGGTGCTGTAAAAGTAATGTAACCAGGGTTAACCAAAGTGCCCCCCCAAAAAATTATATTTTCCCAAATTATTCTATTTTAGTGACAGGGAACATTGAGGGTTAATCTTCCTGGAAAATGGCCTTTCTTTCCTAGATTAGGTCTCGTTAACATAAGACCTTTTTTTCCTTTAACTTTGACCTAGGTACTGCAGTAGGAGAGGTGGATGGAAGTGAATCGGAACTACCAGACCCCTGTAACGAGAACCTTTTTACGGTGATAAGGGCCACGGAGGTCGGTATCGTTGTCTTGAACGATGAAGTGATGGACGATGAATGTTTTAGTCACTCGAGAATGTTCGTTGGTAGTGTTCTTTGTTCACGCAACACGCCGGGTACTACATTGTTCTAGTTTCTGACTACCATCACTCGTCCATGAGTTCAACTTATGAATTATATTCATGAAACTGTTCACGAAAGGGAAAATATTAGCAAAAACACGATAGTTTCGACACTGTATCTTTATTCCAGTTCTCCTAATGATTGAATTGGAGAAAAGAACACGGAAGCGCATATTGAACACTAAGGTAAGTTTACACTCGTGATCACAAGTAGCTTTACCGCGAGATTTCGTTCACACATGTTAGTGGAACTACACTAAGAGTCTAGTATTCCTGCAGATAATCAGTGTAAGAGTTTGTAAACGCGAGATGCAGCCACGCCTGTCTCTTGATTTCACTACAGTATGGTCCAGGGACTCTGCATAGCCTGGAGCCTTTTTTTTCGTGTTCATCTGTCGAAAGGTAACTGCAGTCTGAGCTGCAGCTTCCGCCTCCACCTCATCCAGGAAGGATCTGCTGATAAATGGTCTACAGGCTTCCGATGCCAGTATTTGCAACAGGATACAACCAAGGATTACTTTTTTTCTTAGTTGTGGATGCGGGCGTGTAGCAAAGCGTACCCACAACTTTATCACCATGTTGGGGGCAACTTATTTCGATTTTTTAATGGTCTTGGAAAACAGCAGTTCTCTTTGGCTCACTACCGAATGTAGAATCAAGCAGATACTCTTGCAAGGAGAGAAGTGTCTTGTGACGTCGTCGTAGCATGCCTGAGAGACAGAGGGAAAGCTAGGTCTCACCACACCCATAAGCTGATGCATTCGATCTATGATTAATCAATCTAGGTTTGTCTACTAATGTACACGTGCATGTTGAGGTGTTGCATCTCGTGATGATGGAACGAGAAAGAGAGATCGTTCACTATCCCATTTTGAGAGGGCTACCCTCTTTTAAGAGAGCTACCCTCCTTTTAAGAGGGGGATATCGCCCCCTTTATAGACTGGAAAATATTCCCTATAGGGACACCTCTCGTTATATCCCTTCCATCATGACATTCACATATACAGCACCAGACCTAGGATTGACCCTTGTGGAACCCCAATCGACACATGCACCCACTCTGATACCTCGACACACGTTGTTTCCTTCCAGTCATGTATTCCTTGATTCATTGCAGTACTTTCCCTCTTATTCCTGCCTGATCAGTTAGTTTTTCAACCTGTGTATTATGTGGTTTTGTGACGAAAGCCTTCTTACAGTCCAAGAAGGTGCAGTCCACCCATTCCCCTCTCTCTCCTGTTTTACCTCTGTTATCTTTCATAGAACCCCAATAGCTTCGTGATGCAGGATTTCCCTTCCCTGAAGCCGTGATGGTTGTCGTTTATTAGTCTATTCCGTTCTATGTGCTCCACCACTCTTTCCTGATAATCTTCTCCATAACTTCACATACAATACATGTCAGCAACACTGAACTGTAATTTAGTGCAGAATGTCTGTCTCCTTTCTTAAAAATCGGAACTACATGTGTGTGTGTGTGTGTGTGTGTACTCACCTAGTTGTGGTTGCAGGAGTCGATTCATAGCTCCTGGCCCTGTGTGTGTGTGTGTTACCATTTTGTCCTAGGCACATGTCGATTAGACACTAGGCCTGTTGTATGTAGTGTTTGTGTGTGTGTGTGTGTGTGTGTGTTTGTGTACTCACCTAGTTGTAGTTGCAGGGGTCGATTCATAGCTCCTGGCCCCGCCATGAGCTTTATCATACCTCTTCTTAAAGCTATGTATGGAGCCTGCCTCCACTACATCACTTCCTAAACTATTCCACTTCCCGACCACTCTTTGACTGAAGAAATACTTCCTAACATCTCTGTGATTCATCTGAGTCTTCAACTTCCAACTGTGTCCCCTTGTTGCTGTGTCCCATCTCTGGAACATTCTGTCTTTGTCTACCTTGTCAATTCCTCTCAGTATCTTATATGTCGTTATCATGTCCCCCCCTATCTCTCCTGTCCTCCAGTGTCGTCAGGTCGATTTCCCTTAACCTCTCCTCGTAGGACATACCGCTTAGCTCCGGGACTAGTCTTGTTGCAAATCTTTGCACTTTCTCTAGCTTCTTTACGTGCTTGGCTAGGTGTGGGTTCCAAACTGGCGCTGCATACTTCAGTATGGGCCTAACGTACACAGTGTATAGGGTCCTGAACGATTCTTTGTTAAGATGTCGGAATGCTGTTCTTAGGTTTGCTAGGCGCCCATATGCTGCAGCAGATGTGTGTGTGTGTGTGTGTGTGTGTGTGTGTGTGTGTGTGTGTGTGTGTACTCACCTATTTGTACTCACCTATTTGTGGTTGCATGGGTCGAGTCATAGCTCCTGGCCTCGCCTCTTCACTGATTGCTACTGGGTCCTCTCTCTCCCTGCTCCATGAGCTTTATCAAACCTAGTCTTAAAACTATGTATAGTTCCTGCCTCCACTATGTCGCTTTCTAGGCTATTCCACTTCCTGACAACTCTATGACTGAAGAAATACTTCCTAACATCCCTTTGACTCATAGGAGTCTTCAACTTCCAATTGTGACCCCTTGTTTATGTGTCCCCTCTCTGGAACATCTTGTCTCTGTCCACCTTATCTATTCCTCGCAGTATTTTATATGTCGTTATCATGTCTTCCCTAACCCTCCTGTCCTCTAGTGTCGTCAGGCCGATTTCCCTTAACCTTTCTTCGTAGGACAATCCCCTTAGCTCTGGGACTAGTCTTGTTGCAAACCTTTGCACTTTCTCTAATTTCTTGACGTGCTTGACCAGGTGTGGGTTCCAAACTAGTGCTGCATACTCCAGTATGGGCCTGACGTATATGGTGTACAGAGTCTTGAATGATTCCTTAGTGAGGTATTGGAACGCTATTTTTAGGTTTGCCAGCCGCCCGTATGCTGCAGCAGCTATTTGATTGATGTGTGCCTCAGGAGACGTGCTCGGTATTATACTCACCCTAAGATCTTTTTCTTTGAGTGAGGTTTGCATTCTTTGGCCACCTAGACTATACTCTGTCTGCGGTCTTCTTTGCCCTTCCCCGATATTCATGACTTTACATTTGGCAGGGTTAAATTCAAGGAGCCAGTTACTGGACCAGGCTTGTAGCCTGTCCCGGTCTCTTTGTAGTCCTGGATGATCCTCGACTGATTTGATTCTTCTCATTAACTTCACATCATCTGCAAACAGAGACACTTCTGAGTCTATCCCTTCCGTTATGTCATTCACTTATACCAAAAACAGTACAGGTCCTAGGACTGACCCTTGTGGAACTCCACTCGTCACAGGTGCCCACTCTGACACCTCGTCACGTAAAATGACTCGTTGTTGCCTCCCTGTCAGATATTCTCTGATCCATTGCAGTGCTTTTCCTGTTACATGTGCCTGATCCTCTAGTTTTTGCATTAACCTCTTGTGAGGAACTGTGTCGAACGCCTTCTTGCAGTCCAAAAAAATGCAGTCTATCCACCCCTCTCTCTCGTGTCTTACTTCTGTTACCTTGTCATAAAACTCCAGTAGGTTTGTGACACAGGATTTTCCTTCCCTGAAACCGTGCTGGTTGTCGTTTATAAGCTTGTGTCTTTCTAGATGCTCCACCACTCTCCTCCTGATGATCTTCTCCATGACTTTGCATACTATATACGTCAGTGACAAAGGTCTGTAGTTTAATGCCTCGTGTCTGTCTCCTTTCTTAAAAATTGGAACTACATTTGCCATCTTCCACGCCTCAGGTAGTTGCCCAGTTTCAATGGATGTGTTGAAGATTTGTGTTAGTGGCACACACAACATCTCTGCTCCCTCTCTAACGACCCACGGAGAAATGTTGTCCAGTCCCACCGCTTTTGAGGTATCGAGTTCACATAGCAGCTTCTTCACCTCCTCCTCGGTTGTGTGTATTTCATCCAGCACTTGTTGGTATACCTCCCTATTCTGAATTCCTGGAGTCCTGTGTAAATACTTCTTTAAATCTCATGTTGAGCTCCTCACATACCTCTTGGTCGTTTGTTGTGAACTCCCCACCTTCCTTCCTCAGCCTGATTACCTGGTCCTTGACTGTTGTTTTCCTCCTGATGTGGCTATACAACAGCTTCGGGTCAGACTTGACTTTTGATGCTATATCATTTTCATATTGTCGCTGAGCCTCCCTTCTTACCTGTGCATATTCGTTTCTAGCTCTTCGGCTAATCTCTTTTTTTTCCTGGGTTCTTTGTCTTCTGTACTTTTTCCATTCTCTATTACACTTAGTTTTTGCCTCCCTACATCTCTGGGTGAACCAAGGACTCGTTCTGGTCTTCCCATTACTTCTGTTTTCCTTGGGGGCAAACCTCTCCTCTGCCTCTTTGCATTTGGTTGTCACATATTCCATCATTTCTTTTACTGGTTTTCCTGCCAATTCTCTCTCCCACTGAACGTCTTGTAGGAAGTTCCTCATGCCTGTGTAGTCCCCCCTTTTGTAGTTTCGTTTCTCCCTTCTTATTCCTGCTCCCCTCTCCACTTGTAGCTCAACTATATAATCAAAACACAGAACCAAATGATCACTAGCTCCAAGGGGCCTTTCATACGTGATTTTCTCGATGTCCGAACTGTGGCGGGTTGTACATTACAGCAATTACCACCTTATGGCCCTCAGACTGAATTGTTCCTACTATGTAGTCCCTTTCGCCCATTCCATCCATTCCTTCCACTTCCTCAAATCCCCACCTGTTCTTAATGAGCAGTGCTACTCCTCCTCCCCCTCTGCTCCCTCTATCTTTCCTGAGGATTTGATATCCGGGTGGAAAGATTGCATCTGTTATCATCCTGGTGAGTTTCGTTTCTGTAAGTGCTATTATGTCTGGGGATGTCTCCTTTATTTTTTCATGCCACTCCTCACATTTATTTGTTATACCATCTGCATTTGTATACCAAACCTTCAACTTCTTTTCTAAAACCGTAGTCTGGGGGGTTTGTTGGGTTGGGAAAGTGGGAGATCTGATGGGGAACTATGGGTGGTTGGTGTGAAGGTGGAGTTTGTAATGAGGTGGGTGGAATCATTGGGTATGGCATGTGTGTTTTGGGTTAGATTGTTTGGTTGCATTGGGGTTGTCCAGGTTGGGGGACATCTGAAGGTGGTTGTATTTGAGCTTCCTCCGGAGTCTGGGTTCTCCTGTCCATCTCTCTCTTTCCTCCTTTTGTCTCTGTACCCTCTCTTTCAGTTTCTGTCTTTCTTCCCGTGTTCTGTCGCGGTCGAGATACACCCTCCGGTACTCTGACATATCCCTTAGTCTTGCTTTCTCCTGCAGGATCCTGTTTCGAGTCAATTCTGCTTTGAAAATTACTTTGACTGGCAGGATTCTTCCTCTTGCAAACCCCCCTATTCTCAGAAAATTTGCCAGCTGGGTCATGTCATCTTCTCCTATTGCTTTCATGATGTTTTCAATCGCATTTTTCTCCCCTTGTCTTCTTGCTTCGTAAGTTTCCCCTTCAGCTTCCTGGAGCCCATAAACAAAGACTGATCTCTCTCTTTCATTCTCCCACTGCCTATCCCTATGTAACCCCTGATTCGATTTAGTTGCCTCCATTGCAACTTTCCTTTCTTCAATCTCTTCACTGTCTGTTATCCCTTGGCCCAGTGGCCTGTCGCTTTCCCTTCTTAACTTTCCCTGTGCACTGCTGTGGTCTGTTAGGGCTTCTACGTATAGCTTAGCTCTCCCTGTGTGTGTGTGTGTGTGTGTGTGTGTGTGTGTGTGTGTGTGTGTGTGTGTGTGTGTGTGTGTGTGTGTGTGTGTGTGTGTGTGTGTGTGTGTGTGTGTGTGTGTGTGTGTGTGTGTGTGTGTGTGTGTGTGGGTGTGTGTGATTAACGCGGTCGAGTCATTAGTGTGGTATTGAGTCAGGCAGACACAGCATAACATGGGACAGATTTAGAAGAATAACAGATTGGTAATTGAAGGGTTGAGTTGTGAGACTTCGTTAATGAGACACTAATTGATGAGAAGATGAGGATGAGGGATGGGTTGTCGTGGGTGGTGTCCAGGGCTCTTCATTCATGGACTTGGAGCACATGAGTCAACTTTTGTGAATGATATCTTTGAAAAGATAACCTTTTCACAAAACTGTGTGTGTATTACTTTGTGTTGTATTGACCAGGTGTTCACCTGTTGATGATGAAATAAAATTCATTCACCAGGTGAACACGTGTTAACACGTGTTAATATTAACATCAAATACGTCTTAAGAATAAGTTAAAAATGTTATTCAACAGACGAGGAGATTTATTACTGTGAGAACAATGACATATTGGGAAGGTATTGTGTCACGTTAACTCAAGTATTACGTCACGGAGGTTGGGGAAGCAGAGGTGACACGCGTGCTCTTGATCCAGTGTGTTGGAGCAGGGGAGGCTAGTTGCGGGTGGAACCAGGAAATGGAGAAGGATGGAGAATGAGTGAGGTGTGTGGGATCTTGATCCAAGGAATTAGAGTATGTTGATGGTTGGGTTAGGGTCGTGGAATAGAAGATGGTTCTCTCGATCCAAGGAGATGGAGCATAGGTGTTCTTGAGTTGTAGGGGGAGGGAGATGTGTGGGATCTTGAGCCAAGGAATTGTAGATAGGTTGGTGGTAAAGGCAGGGAGGGTGTGGGGGATCTTGAGTCAGGAGCTGGAGCACGGGAGGAAAAGATAACCAGACTGGGATAATGCTCTATTCCCTGCTTTGGGTATTCCCTGTCTGAGTCTTCCCTGCTCTGAAATTTCTTTGCTCTGAGTATACTCCGCTCTGAATACTGCCTGCGCTGAGTATCCCTTGCTCAGGGTATTCTCCTCCCTGTGTATTCCCTGCTCTGTGTATTCCCTGTTCGTTGTATTCCCTGCTCTGAGTATTCCCTGCTCTGTGTATTCCCTACTCTGAGTATTCCCTGCTCTGTGTATTCCCTGCTCTGTGTATTCCCTGTTCTGTGTATTCCCTGCTCTGAGTATTCCCTGCTCTGTGTGTTCCCTGCTCTGTGTATTCCCTGCTCTGTGTGATCCCTGCTCTGAGTATTCCTGCTCTGAGTATTCCCTGCTCTGAGTATTCCCTGCTCTGTGTGTTCCCTGATCTGTGTATTCCCTGCTCTGAGTATTCCCTGCTCTGTGTATTCCCTGCTCTGAGTATTCCCTGCTCTGTGTATTCTCTGCCCTGTGTATTCCCTGCTCTGTGTATTCCTGCTCTGAGTATTCCCTGTTTTGTGTATTCCTGCTCTGTGTATTCCTGCTCTGAGTATTCCCTGTTCTGTGTATTCCCCGCTCTGTGTGTTCCCTGCTCTGAGTATTCCCTGCTCTGTGTATTCCCTGCTCTGAGTATTCCCTGTTCTGTGTATTCCCTGCTCTGTGTATTCCCTGCTCTGAGTATTCCCTGCTCTGTGTATTCCCTGCTCTGAGTATTCACTGCTCTGAGTATTCCCTGCTCTGTGTATTCCCTGTTCTGTGTGTTCCCTGCTCTGTGTATTCCCTGCTCTGAGTATTCCCTGCTCTGAGTATTCCCTGCTCTGTGTGTTCCCTGCTCTGTGTATTCCCTGCTATGAGTATTCCCTGCTCTGAGTATTCCTGCTCTGTGTACTCCCTGCTCTGTGTATTCCCTGTTCTGTGTGTTCCCTGTTCTGTGTATTCCCTGCTCTGAGTATTCCCTGCTCTGTGTATTCCCTGCTCTGTGTATTCCCTGTTCTGTGTATTCCCTGCTCTGTGTATTCCCTGCTCTGTGTATTCCCTGCTCTGAGTATTCCCTGCTCTGAGTATTCCCTGCTCTGTGTATTCCCTGTTCTGAGTATTCCCTGCTCTGTGTATTCCCCGTTCTGTGTTTTCCTGTTCTGTGTATTCCTGTTCTGTGTGTTCCCCGCTCTGTGTATTCCCTGTTCTGTGTATTCCCTGCTCTGTGTATTCCCTGCTCTGAGTATTCCCTGCTCTGAGTATTCCCTGCTCTTTGTATTCCCTGCTCCGTGTATTCCCTGTTATGTGTGTTCCCTGCTCTGTGTATTCCCTGTTCTGTGTATTCCCTGCTCTGTGTATTCCCTGCTCTGAGTATTCCCTGCTCTGAGTATTCCCTGCTCTGTGTATTCCCTGCTCTGTGTATTCCCTGTTCTGTGTATTACCTGCTCTGAGTATTCCCTGCTCTGTTTATTCCCTGCTCTGTGTATTCCCTGCTCTGTGTATTCCCTGCTCTGTGTATTCCCTGCTCTGAGTATTCCTGCTCTGTGTATTCCTGCTCTGTGTATTCCTGCTCTGTGTATTCCTGCTCTGTGTATTCCTGCTCTGTGTATTCCCTGCTCTAAGTATTCCCTGCTCTGTGTATTCCCTGCTCTGAGTATTCCTGCTCTGGTATTCCTGTTCTGTGTATTCCTGCTCTGAGTATTCCCTGCTCTGTGTATTCCTGCTCTGTGTATTCCCTGCTCTGTGTATTCCTGCTCTGAGTATTCCTGCTCTGAGTATTCCTGCTCTGTGTATTCTCTGCTCTGAGTATTCCCTGCTCTGAGTATTCCCTGTTCTGTGTATTCCCTGCTCTGAGTATTCCCTGCTCTGTGTATTCCCTGCTCTGTGTATTCCCTGCTCTGAGTATTCCCTGATCTGAGTATTCCCTGCTCTGTGTATTCCCTGTTCTGTGTATTCCCTGTTCTGTGTATTCTCTGCTCTGTGTATTCCCTGCTCTGAGTATTCCCTGTTCTGTGTATTCCCTGTTCTGTGTATTCCCTGCTCTGTGTATTCCCTGCTCTGTGTATTCCCTGCTCTGAGTATTCCCTGCTCTGTGTATTCCCTGCTCTGTGTATTCCCTGTTCTGTGTATTCCCTGTTCTGTGTGTTCCCTGCTCTGTGTATTCCCTGTTCTGTGTATTCCCTGTTCTGTGTATTCCCTGCTCTGTGTATTCCCTGCTCTGAGTATTCCCTGCTCTGAGTATTCCCTGCTCTGTGTATTCCCTGTTCTGTGTATTCCCTGCTCTGTGTATTCCCTGCTCTGTGTATTCCCTGCTCTGTGTATTCCCTGTTCTGTGTATTCCCTGCTCTGTGTAGTCCCTGCTCTGTGTATTCCCTGCTCTGTGTATTCCCTGCTATGTGTATTCCCTGCTCTGAGTATTCCCTGTTCTGTGTATTCCCTGCTCTGAGTATTCCCTGCTCTATGTATTCCCTGCTCTGAGTATTCCCTGTTCTGTGTATTCCCTGCTCTGAGTATTCCCTGCTCTGTGTATTCCCTGCTCTGAGTATTCCCTGCTCTGTGTATTCCCTGCTCTGAGTATTCCCTGCTCTGTGTATTCCCTGCTCTGAGTATTCCCTGCTCTGTGTATTCCCTGCTCTGGGTATTCCCTGCTCTGTGTATTCCCTGCTCTGAATATTCCCTGCTCTGTGTATTCCCTGCTCTGAGTATTCCCTGCTCTGAGTATTCCCTGCTCTGTGTATTCCCTGCTCTGTGTATTCCCTGCTCTGAGTATTCCCTGCTCTGTGTATTCCCTGCTCTGTGTATTCCCTGCTCTGAGTATTCCCTGCTCTGGGTATTCCCTGCTCTGTGTATTCCCTGCTCTGAGTATTCCCTGCTCTGTGTATTCCCTGCTCTGAGTATTCCCTGCTCTGAGTATTCCCTGCTCTGTGTATTCCCTGCTCTGAGTATTCCCTGCTCTGTGTATTCCCTGTTCTGTGTATTCCCTGCTCTGTGTATTCCCTGTTCTGTGTATTCCGTGCTCTGAGTATTCCCTGCTTTGTGTATTCTCTGCTCTGTGCATTCCCTGCTCTGAATCAGAACATAAGAAAGAAGGAACACTGCAGCAGGCCTACTGACCCATACGAGGCAAGTCCATCACTCCCCGGCATAGACCTGACTACCTGAAGATAACCCTCTCCAGGTAAACTCCAGGTAGTCAGGTCACTTCCACTTAAGGAATGAGCACGGCATAAGACCTAGCAGCAAAAGCTAGTCAGATCCAACCAACACCCACTCATATATTTATCTAACCTATTTGTAAAACTACACAACGTCTTAGCTTCTATGACGGTACTCGGGAGTTTGTTCCACTCATCCACAAATCTATTACCAAACCAGTGCTTTCCTATATACTACTTCCTGAATCTGAACTTTTCCAACTTGAAACCATTACTGCGAGTCCTGTCTTGGAAGGATATTTTCAGCACGCTATTTACATCCCCTTTATTTATTCCTGTTTTCCATTTATACACCTCAATCATATCCCCCCTAATTCTACGCCTTTCTATAGAGGGCAGATTCAGGGCCCTCAGTCTATCCTCATAGGAAAGATATCTGATAAATGGGATCAACTTTGGCATCCTCCTCTGTACGTTTTCCAGTGCATTTATATCCATTCTGCTTTTCTTATTCCTTTTTTATTTCTCTCTTTTATTGAAAATATTGATTTCTTCTCTGCCCATCCCTCTTTTGATACGCCTATATATGCCTCTCTTTTGACCAATGAGATGTTTTAATCTATTGTTCATCCATTTAGGATCATTTTTGTTAGATCTAATTTCCCTACTCGGAACAAAAGTTGTCTGGGCAGCTAGAACTACGCTCAGGAAAACGTCATATTGGCAACCAAAACCACCTACCTGACCCATAGTCAGATCATCCCAATTTAGCCCACCTAGGTAATTTCTCAGCCCCATGAAGTCGGCTACAAGAAAGTCTGGAACAGAGCCTTGATTACAGTTACCTGGGTAATTCCATGATATATTAAAACTAAGTGATTTGTGAACGCTTTCCCCAAGCTCTTCATTAACCTCAAGATTATTAATTAGTGATTCTTTGTTAGCAAGAACCAAATCGAGCAAGTTGCTACCTCTAGTTGGTTCTGTCACAAACTGTTTTAAATGCAACCATTCCAGTCCCAGAGAGATGAATCCCATCCCTTGCATACATATCATGTTTGCCATAGAATTTTTTCCAGTTATCAATGAATGGGATTGCAAGTTCCTTGCAGTAGCTGTCTAGCCAGTAATTTATACCAATTGCCCTAGACATCCATTCATTGCCCACTCCCTTTCTAGGCACAATGCTACATATGATTGGGATCCCTCCCTTAGACCTAACTACATCTATGGCTGACCTGTACTTATCTAGTAGCTCCTGTCTTCTGCCCTTCCCAATGTCCTTTCCACCAACACTAAGACAGATAATAGGCTTGTTCCCATTACCTGACACAATATTATCCAACCTGCTGACTATGTCACCAACACCAGCTCCTGGGAGGCACACCCTCTGTCTGACCTTCCTATCTCTGTTACAAAAAGCACAGTCCATATATCTTACCTGAGAGTCTCCCACAATCAGAATATTCTTACCTTGATAAGCAGAGGGTTAGCCTTTTTTGAGTGATTAGGAAAGGAAGATTGAAAAATTATGGAAAAAAATGTGTTCTTACCAAACAAAGTACATCATTCTGGCAACATTTTGGTGTAATCAGCTTGTTTCTATCATATTTCTAAGTATGTTTTTCCTTAAATGTAATTTATTTGTTCTTGCTGTCATAAATAATACATGCTGGCAAATAGTGTTTTTTTCTCTCTCCAAAAATTACGATTTTTATGATAGTTTCATTCAAAATACACTACATAGCAACATCTCTGACACCTCCATTTAAGTGCAGGGACTCATGCTAGCTCAGTCGCCTCTGGGGGCTCAGCAAGTGTTAACGTATGCAACACGCTGAGTTTTACAGAAAAAAATATATGAATAACTCTGAAATAAGTTATTGACATTGAGTTCCATTTTTTTGCGAAAAGTATTGATAGGATTGTCATGATTTTTGCACACGTTATTGAGTAATTGTGGCTCTACAAACACCCATGGAGGATTTCCGATATCTTTTACAGCTTTGTTTTCATTGATTTTTCCCCACAAAAAAACAAAATCCCTAATTTTAACATTTTTGTTTATGGAATCTACTGACATTTTCGCTAAAAAGGACTGGGTTAACAATTATATAGCCTTTATCTTTCATCTGATGTTAACTAGAGCATTGTATATCTTCTCAATTTTGTAGAAAAAGGAAAGTTTTGTGACCTCTAAAATTTGGCACAATTTATTTTTTTCTATCTAACTTAAAGGCAGAAAGTCACAACAAACACAGTGTATAGGTTTTTAAAAGCTGTATAAATCACTGTGAAAATCTCATTGAAATTAGACCAAAAAAAAAAAAAAGTGTGATTTCGTTAGCACCTTCCTTAACCTCACTGACCACTGAAGTACACTCGTCCTGGAGAACAGAGAATCGATTTCCTACCTTCACATCTTCTCTATTAACCTTCTTTATCTTCCTTCTTCCTGAATTGTGAACCACTTGCCACTTAAAGCGGCTGCCACCCTCACTGCTGGTAACCATTTCCTCCTTACCAGCACCAACCATCTCACACTCACTCCCAATCCCATCTAGGCGAAGCTTCAGCCTCCTATTTTCCTCCTGAAGAAGTAGAACCTCCTTCTTCAACACTTTAACCTGAGCCATGTGCTCGGTAACACCCCACGCTAATTCCCAGACAGCTTAGAACAGGTATGACCACACGTGACTACAGACCTCAGCGTATTCAATGCTCTGTGTATTCTCTGTTCTGGGTATTCCCTGCTCTGTGTATTCTCTGTTCTGGCTCTGATTCACCATGAGGCCTGGTCACAGACCGGGCCGCGGGGGCGTTGACCCCCGGAACTCTCTCCAGGTAAACTCCAGGTAATTCCTTGCTCTGTGTATTCCCTGCTCTGTGTATTCTCTGCTCCATGTGTTCCCTGCTCTGTGTATTCCCTGCTGCATGTATTCCCTGCTCTGTGTATTCCCTGCTCTGAGTATTCCCTATTCTGTATATTCCCTGTTCTGTGCATTCCCTGCTTTGTGTATTCCCTGCTCTGTGTATTCCCAGCTCTGGTTATTCCCTGCTCTGGGTATTCCCTGTTCTGAGTATTCCCTGATCTGTGTATTCCCTGCTCTGTGCATTCCCTGATCTGTGTATTCCCAGCTCTGGGTATTCCCTGCTCTGTGTATTCCCTGCTCTGAGTATTACCTGTTCTGAAATTTCTTTGCTCTATAATTTCTTTAAGTATACTCCGCTCTGAATACTGCCTGCTCTGAGTATTCCATGCTCAGGGTATTCTCCTCCCTGAGTATTCCCTGTTCAGGGTATTCTTCTCCCTGAGTATTCTCCTGTCTGAGTATTCCTTGTTCAAAGAGAAATTGTACTACTTATTTCTTATACAGTTCTTGTTTTGTTGTCTGTTCCTTACAAAAGGAACAGTACACCACAAAAGGAACAATACACCAGAATAGGAACAGTACACCAGAATAGGAACAGTATACCAGAAAAGGAATAGTACTCCAGTACTTTTAAAGTTAATATTAACGTCCAGAACAGAGGACAGGATCATTATCAACGAAGTAAGTTGAGTCACTCAGCAGTGCATTAAAAATCCCAGTTTGGGAATTTAATGAAGATAAATATATCTAATTTATTCCAAGTTTCTGAGAATACGAATATTGACAAATGATAATATCATGGAAGCTGTTCTTGATGAGTGTCATCTATGTGTTAGGTATCAGTGTTGTTTTCTAAACTTGAAAAGACTAGGCTTTGCTACGACAAAAACAAGTCGCATTTCATAGGTGGTGTAAAGAGAGACAGGTGGAGAGACCTGTGGTGAATATTTCAACTTTTCAGGAAGAGTAAATGCATAAATACATACCTTTGGAGATAAAGAATAATCTAATAGATATATATGTTGCACTCAGGTGTTTGAGATAGCTACAACTACAAATTGTTAAGAGGTGGCACATAAGATATCACAGATCAAAGGACAGACCAGTAGTTGCAAGATTTATTGCAAGCCACGGTGTGGCGGAGCTCCACAGCAACACCACTAACCACACCAAGGAAGGATTTACGTAAGTTCTTAGCAATATATCACGCACAACTTTGCCTCAGCAGCGGCACAACCCACCACACCACTGAAAAACTTATGTAATCCCTCACCTCAGTATCATCTATAACTTTTCAAAACAAAATCTTCCAAAATACCAATAAAGTAGTGTATCTAATCTCAGAGTGACGGATCTCAGTATGACGGATTTCACCACCGGTTCTCAGTACAACGGACCCCTCCCCCCTCCTCCCACACTCTCAAATAATTAAAAAAATATCAGTTTTTGTTTTTTCGCCTGATGAAATTTGGCGTTTTGCGCTTTGCTCTGAAAGTCCACCTCGATATAGTGGATTCTTTTCAGGGTATAACCCACTATGGCGAAGCTCCAATTCCTAAGATCAAGACTACATCACCAGGAACAATTTATTTTCGTAAGTTTGATTTTTTCAAAATAGTTTTAACTCCATTTCCTCGGATCAAGACTTGCTTCAGGATTTATCACAGCATTGCAGATCATCCTGAAGGTCTAATATGCTATGGCGGAACTCCAATTCCTCGGATCAAGATTTATTTTAGTCATATTTAATGATTTTTCAAAGTTATTGAAAGGCGAGATTGAGATCCTTAAAGTTTCAGACTCTTGAGCTATTCTAGACCATTTCTTCCATACATATAATGTTCATTATTCATTGTAGCTACAGGTAGCTACAGGTAGCTACAGGTTCTGGTTTCCATAGCAGATGTTTCTGATCACTTATGTGGCCCTCAAAGATAAAGAAATGCTACAACTCCTGACCACTAAAAATTATGGTATCAAAGGTGAGCTATAGCTCATGGTCCATAATTTTTAGATGTGTACACTGGTATAAGATCAAACATTGGGTAAAATATTACACCACATCATTTTACAATTTTATTATTCATTTTATACAAGAATACAATGACAAAACATACATTATTCAGTTTTATGCAAATGGTAAAACGTACAATGTACGAATGATCTTCACTGGAGGAATATTAGGGAAACCAGCGAATACTGGCCATTACCCCCGTTTTGTTAATCGTCATTGTCAGATACTGAAAAACGATGATGGTGACGGTGTTAGATGCTGCAGACGATGATGGTGTTAGATGCTGCAGACGATGATGCTGTTAGATGCTGCAGACGATGATGGTGTTAGATGCTGCAGACGATGATGGTGTTAGATGCTGCAGACGATGATGGTGTTAGATGCTGCAGACGATGATGGTGTTAGATGCTGCAGACGATGATGGTGTTACAACTGAATATTTTAATGGTGAAATGTCGACCCTGAATCTTCTACTGACATAATGGAATTTGGCCGATGACCTCTCCTTCAGCGATGGGAACATGACATATTCATCACCGTTAAATGAACATTTGCTGCAATAGCCGCCTTCCATACACATAGGAGTGACTGCTGGTCTTTTTATAGGCTGTTCTGCGTTAGCAACAGCCTCCGGGAAACTGGAATGATTTGTACCAGTAGCACATCAATCAATATCTCAAAGAGAACATTCATTTTCTGCTCCTGGTGAATGAGATATGTTAGAGGTCCTTTGATATTGGGATTAAGGTTCCAACCAGCGAATATTCCATTGCAGTCGCTTGCTGCACACTTGCTTCTCACACAACTGACAAAGATAAAATTCTACACATTTGTTCCTAAATCGTACTATTATCACTATTAACACTCCTCACTACTTCTGATTCACGCTCAATGCTACTCAAATGATTTACACAAACTGAATCACACGAAACACTATCGTAGTCCTGATTTACACGTCTAGTACGCAAAAAAAATTATTATATGCTCAATGTTACTGAAATCCCTTACACACACTGAATCATACGATTAAATACAATGTTACTGAAATCCCTTACTCACTCTGAATCATACGATTAAATACAATGTTACTGAAATCCCTTACACACACTGAATCATACGATTAAATACAATGTTACTGAAATCCCTTACACACACTGAATCATACGATTAAATACAATGTTACTGAAATCCCTTACTCTGAATCACACGATTAAACATGATATTACTAGACACTATTATCACCAAGATTTTAACACTTGTTACTCGATATTACTGAACCACGATATTAACACAAATGTTTTCTGAATCAGCGAAAAAAATATTACACTCATTATTCATGCTAACGTTAGCAGTTTCAGCAGAAGCCCAGCTGATTGTTGGGTCAAACAGTGGCGGTATTCTGGATGCTGGGAGGATGACCCCCGTGACTGAAGTACTGGGATGAGTATGGGCTGCCGGGGTAGTGAAGTGAAGTGCTCGGTTGAGTATACATCGCCACCAGTTGAGGAAATCCCAGCAAAGTTCCACAGGGCAGAGCGGTACCAGCAGGTGGAATAGCGTATCCACTCGTGAATGATTCGCATGGGCTTGGAATGGCGGTAGAATTCATCGTTGATGAGTTGAGACGGGATCAGTGATGGTGTTGTGATGAGCAGGTAATGTCGGCTGGACTCTGTTGATGTCTTGAGACAGGGGTCGGTGATGGATTGGGAAGACAGGGGTCGATTGATGGCTTAGGAAGACAGGGGTCGATTGATGGCTTAGGAAGACAGGGGTCGATTGATGGCTTAGGAAGACAGGGGTCGATTGATGGCTTAGGAAGACAGGGGTCGATTGATGGCTTGGGAAGACAGGGGTCGATTGATGGTTTGTGATGATCAGATACCGTCGGCTGAAATGTGTAGGCTCACCTTCTCACTCTTCATTATATGCGAGACACGGTCAAGTGTTGTGAGGCACATCTTTGTAACCCTACCCTACGTATTTTGGGTCTACAATCTTTTTAACCCCTGCTCACTATGGGAAGGTGGAGACTCTTTTTCAATACTTTACACAAATTCTCATAGTTTCATTTTGAATAAACATTATTAGTGAATGTCTTTGCATGAAGGCATACTGAAATTTTCGTAAACATATTTCGTTATAATTTGATAATTTTCCAGGGTATACCCAGTAAAATGAGAATTGAAGGTCGAAAACTGCCAAAAACTAGCACCAACAATTCGCAAACAGGCAAAATTATTTACAAACATTGGCACTACGTCCACAGCAGGACTCGAACCTGCAAACTCTGTATCAGAGTAAACAGTACTTTACCACGGGGGTCTTGCTCAGTGGTAAAGTACTGGTTACTCTAATACAGAGTTTGCAGGTTTGAGTCCTGTTGTGGACGGAGAGACAAATATATATATATATATATATATATATATATATATATATGCAAGACAACCACTATGAAAAAATAGAAGAATTCCAAGCGCTTTCGTGACTACTCACATTATCAAGGAACTATAAAAGGAAACATGACAAGAGGACTTATATAAGGGGCAAGAATACACCTCACAGTCACATCACACTAACAAAGACTACACCTCACAGTAGCGTAACATCGCACGACTCTGTGAAGAGGAAAAACAAGAAAGGACCTGAAACTCTTCCCAAGAATTAAGATTAGTCCAATTTATCATTAAATTCTTCCCAAATTTTATTAATTATAAAAGAATCCAATTTATATAAACCAAAAGAAATATTCATATTATTTTCAAAACTGCTTTTAATGAAACATGATTCTATTATATTCCTCTCAACCATGGACTTGCTTGATACAACCTTCTCAGCATTTTGAAAATCAATTGGAGGGTTTAAAAATCTCTCACATGAATAAATAGAGCATTAGAATCTTGTCCAGTTCTAATGCTATATTTATGTTGTTTTAATCTTAGTTCAAGACTTTTACCAGTTTGACCATAATAAACTTTATCGCATATTTTACAGGGAATCTTATAGACACATCCGTCAGCATTTTGGGGGAATTTTTTATCAAAAGTCTTTTACTGTATCAAGATTTTTAAATACAACTTTGATATTAAAATTCTTAAGAAAGGAAGGCATATCAACCAAGTTTTCATGGTAAGGAGAACCAACATATTTTTGGTTGAATAAGGTTGGTTGTCCCTTTTGGGATTGTAAAAAGTATTCCTAGCTATTTTAAAAGATTTATCAATTATGTTTATAGGGTATTTTAAATCATTAGCTATTTCATAAATTTTAGAGATTTCTTCATCTATGAACTCTGGACTACAAATACGTAAAGCTCTCAAAAACATTGAAGAAAAACCGACACTTTAACTCTATCTTGATGTGAAGAGTAATAGTGTACATAGGAACAATTATTTGTAGGTTTTCTGTAAATTTTAAATTTAAAATCAATGTTACCCTTAATAATAAAAACATCTAGGAAGGGCAATGAGTTATTTACTTCGAATTCAACAGTAAAATTTATAGAATGAGCTAAGCTATTTAATTTAACAAGGAAATGGTTTATGTCTACATTCTTAGGCATAAGGCACAAAATATCATCAACATATCTATACCACTTAGCTCTATTGGGAAGGATAGTGTTAAGCAATCTTGTTTCGAAAATTCCATATATAAGTTACTAAGAACAGGTGAAAGAGGATTGCCCATTGCCATACCAAACTTCTGTGGTAAAACTCATCATTAAATACAAATTTTGCATCAACAATACAAAGTTTAATAAGTTTAATGATAGTAGGAACTGGCAATGGTAAATCGTAATTAACAAGTTCTTCAGATAAGAAACTTAGTAAATCATCAACTGGAACTTTTGTAAACAAGGAGGTAACATCAAAACTAACCATATTGAAATCATTTAAATCAGTCAAGGTGCTTAATTTATCAACTAAATCTAAGTTATTTTTAACATTAAAATTAGAATTTTTTCCAACAATTGGGCTCAAAATATCAACAAGCCATTTAGAAAGTTTATAAGAAACTGAACCTATAGAGCTAATAATTGGGCAATTGGGAATATTCCCAATTGCCCTCAAAGATTTTTTAAGTCGTATGATTCACTTTTGAATAATAAAAATTTGCGTCTTACTAAAGCAGATAAAATAAATGCAATTGTAATTATGAAAGAAACCGATTACCAAGATAAAATGAATAACCTCCTAGATGATTTTGAAACCTATTCTAAACTTAGAAAGAATCCCTTAGAAACTGTTAACAGCAATTTCAATAAAACAATTAAACATCTATTGAAGGGCAAAGATGAATTAATTAAAAAAATTACTTCCACTAATCCATCTTTACCTTATATGTATGGATTAATAAAAACACACAAACCTGGTAATCCTGTTAGACCAATTATTAGCTCTATAGGTTCAGTTTCTTATAAACTTTCTAAATGGCTTGTTGATATTTTGAGCCCAATTGTTGGAAAATTTCTAATTTTAATGTTAAAAATAACTTAGATTTAGTTGATAAATTAAGCACCTTGACTGATTTAAATGATTTCAATATGGTTAGTTTTGATGTTACCTCCTTGTTTACAAAAGTTCCAGTTGATGATTTACTAAGTTTCTTATCTGAAGAACTTGTTAATTACGATTTACCATTGCCAGTTCCTACTATCATTAAACTTATTAAACTTTGTATTGTTGATGCAAAATTTGTATTTAATGATGAGTTTTACACACAGAAGTTTGGTATGGCAATGGGCAATCCTCTTTCACCTGTTCTTAGTAACTTATATATGGAATTTTTCGAAACAAGATTGCTTAACACTATCCTTCCCAATAGAGCTAAGTGGTATAGATATGTTGATGATATTTTGTGCCTTATGCCTAAGAATGTAGACATAAACCATTTCCTTGTTAAATTAAATAGCTTAGCTCATTCTATAAATTTTACTGTTGAATTCGAAGTAAATAACTCATTGCCCTTCCTAGATGTTTTTATTATTAAGGGTAACATTGATTTTAAATTTAAAATTTACAGAAAACCTACAAATAATTGTTCCTATGTACACTATTACTCTTCACATCAAGATAGAGTTAAAGTGTCGGTTTTTCTTCAATGTTTTTGAGAGCTTTACGTATTTGTAGTCCAGAGTTCATAGATGAAGAAATCTCTAAAATTTATGAAATAGCTAATGATTTAAAATACCCTATAAACATAATTGATAAATCTTTTAAAATAGCTAGGAATACTTTTACAATCCCAAAAGGGACAACCAACCTTATTCAACCAAAAATATGTTGGTTCTCCCTTACCATGAAAACTTGGTTGATATGCCTTCCTTTCTTAAGAATTTTAATATCAAAGTTGTATTTAAAAATCTTGATACAGTAAAAAGACTTTTGATAAAAATTCCCCAAAATGCTGACGGATGTGTCTATAAGATTCCCTGTAAAATATGCGATAAAGTTTATTATGGTCAAACTGGTAAAAGTCTTGAACTAAGATTAAAACAACATAAATATAGCATTAGAACTGGACAAGATTCTAATGCTCTATTTATTCATGTGAGAGATTTTAACCATCCAATTGATTTTCAAAATGCTGAGAAGGTTGTATCAAGCAAGTCCATGGTTGAGAGGAATATAATAGAATCATGTTTCATTAAAAGCAGTTTTGAAAATAATATGAATATTTCTTTTGGTTTATATAAATTGGATTCTTTTATAATTAATAAAATTTGGGAAGAATTTAATGATAAATTGGACTAATCTTAATTCTTGGGAAGAGTTTCAGGTCCTTTCTTGTTTTTCCTCTTCACAGAGTCGTGCGATGTTACGCTACTGTGAGGTGTAGTCTTTGTTAGTGTGATGTGACTGTGAGGTGTATTCTTGCCCCTTATATAAGTCCTCTTGTCATGTTTCCTTTTATAGTTCCTTGATAATGTGAGTAGTCACGAAAGCGCTTGGAATTCTTCTATTTTTTCATAGTGGTTGTCTTGCATATTTTGATATCACCTGATTACTGTGATCTTTTTGCATATATATATATATATATATATATATATATATATATATATATATATATATATATATATATATATATATATATATATATATATATGAAGACAACCACTATGAAAAAATGAAGAATTTCCCAAGCCCTGACTTCATTATCAGGAACTATAAAGAACATGACAAGAAGCTAAAGGGCACCGCACATCACACAAAGACAACACTCACATACAACATCGCACGACTCTGTGAAGAGGAACATAAGAATTTAATGATAAATTAGACTAATCTTAATTCTTGGGAAGAGTTTCAGGTCGTTTCTTATGTTCCTCTTCACAGAGTCGTGCGATGTTACGCTACTGTGAGTGTTGTCTTTGTTAGTGTGATGTGACTGTGAGGTGTATTCTGCCCCTTTATAAGCCTTCTTGTCATGTTTCCTTTTATAGTTCCTTGATAATGTGAGTAGTCACGAAAGCGCTTGGAATTCTTCTATTTTTCATAGTGGTTGTCTTGCATATTTTGATATCACCTGTTTACTGTGATCTTTTGCATATATATATATATATATATATATATATATATATATATATATATATATATATATATATATATATATATATATATATATATATATATAATATATATATATATATATATATATATATATATATATATATATATATATATATATATATATATATATATATATATATATATATATATATATATATATATATATATAATTTGATCAGAGGCATTTATCAGTATTAATATTAAACAGAGAACTACCACTCAATGCCCCATTAAATCCAAAGTATTCAAGTTGACTAACAATGCTATCTATGAAAAATCCCTAATTAATATCACAAAGTATGGTGATACATTATGATATGAAAATAATGATAACGCTTTCCCAAGAGCTGCTAAAAATCCATTTCTGAAAAATATTACACATTTGTGCCAAGATAGAGTAATTTGCTCATTTGCCAACATTAATGGTTAATCAGCCTCTTTACCTCGGTTTTCAGATTCTTGAAATTGTCAAAAAGAAATTGTAATATTTTTGGTACAAGGTGTTAAAGCACCATTATGGGGATGATGTTCATCTGTTGTATATACACACATATTCTTATATATTCAACCTAAAATGTCAGGATTTGCACATTGTGTTGAAGAGGGAGCCGATGGTATCACATATGAACTTCTCTAATTATCTCATTGATGATCCATTGTATAATAATAGCAAGAACGAAACTCCGACGTTATTAAAATCTGAAATGGACATTATAATATAAGTGAGCAAATAGCTCTGAAGGCGAAATTGTATTTTATGAAAGTCGATGGTAGGACAGTTAAAAATATTAGAGCAAAGGGAATCCCATCTTATTTCATGCTTTTGTTAACACATACTCGCTATAGGAATGTTTTGTGTAAGCCTGAAAAGGATTCATTCAACTGCAGATCAATAAACACTATGAAAGAAGAAATATGTGCTGTATCATTTAAAAAGAGAAGCTGTCAGTGTTTGACGATAAACACTATATTTTAGATACCAATCATTCATTGGGGTATGGCTACCATGACTTCCCTCAGCCTAAACTAAGAAGACCAAACTTAGAAACATACACATGCACCATTGTATATTGTATGTTTTACCTATCGTATAAAATTGAATATTGTATGTGTTGCCATTGTATTCTTGGAATTATTATATAAAATAAATAATAAATTGTAGCATGATGTAGTATAATGTTTTACCCAATGTTTGATCTTATACCATTGTACACCTCTAAAAATAATGGACCAAGACCTATAGCTCACCTTTGCTACCCTAATTTTTAGTGGTCAGGAGTTGTGGCATTTCTTTATCCTTGGGGGCGTAGAGATGTGTCTTAAGATCCATATAAGGGATCAGAAACATCTGCTATAGGAACCAGGAGCTGTAGCTACCTGTAGCTACAGTGAATACCTTATATATATAGAAGAAATAGTCTAGAATACCTCAAGAGTTTGCAACTCTAAGGATATCAAACTCGCCTTTCATTAATTTTCTTTGAAAAATTATTAAGTATATGACCCTAAAAAAATCTTGATCCAAGGAACTGGAGCTGCCATAGCATGTTAAACCCTCTTGACGATCTGCCATGCTGTGATATATCATGTTCCTGATGATGTAGTCTTGATCTTGTTAACTGACGGCGATCCGCCATACCGAGTTAGACCCTCAGGGAAAAGTGGAAAAGGCCCAAAGTTTACCAGTGGGAGGTGGAGACTGCTGAGAACCAGTGGGTTATCCATCACTCTCAGATCCGTCACTCTCAGATAAGCAGAAAAATAGTAATACAGAAATATCAGGTGTTCTTACTCTGAATACTGAAGATGTTCACACCCATAAAAGAGCATTGTTGCCGTGTATGAGAGTATAGTGGTAGCAACGCTCCTATATGGTGTGAAGCATAGGTGGTGAATGTTGCTAGAGGCAGTGGAGATGTCATGATTATTATGTAGAGAATCCATAGCTTGGAGATTAGGAGGTGTAGGGTTTCTGAAAGTATTATCCATAAGGCTGAAGAGGGGTTGTTGAGGGGCTTCAGTCATTAACAAAGACTGGAACAAAATAAAATGATTCGGAAGGCATATAATCGTGAAGTGGAAGGAAGGTGGGGTAGGGGTTGTCCTATGAAAGGTTAGATGGAAGGGGGTAAAGGAGGTTTAGCGTGAGGGGCTGAGGCTTCCAGCAAGCGTGTGTGATCATGTTAGATAGGATCAAGTGGTTTCTATGATTTGACTTGTTGTTGGAGTGTGAGCAAACTAACATTTAACAATGGATTCAGGGAAACAAGTTAGCTGGATTCTAATCCTTGAAATGGGAAGTATAGTGCTTGCAATCTGAATGAGGCGTGGAGACATGCTGCAGTTTTTGAACAGTATTATCGGTACTCCTCTGCCAAGGCGGTGAGGGTATTGATGATGGCATTGTTTCTTCTTTCTCAGGTCACCCTGCCTCAGTGGTAGGCGGGTGAAGGTTTAAAAAAATTATATGAAGATTTTTTTTGTCTAGTGCTTCTGCTTCTTCTCATTCTCGTAGTTAGTCGGAACAATAGAGTAATCGATCTCTTAATTGTGTTGCTCTTATAGGAGTTATATTGCAGACAATTACTCCACTGAATATCACTGATTAGTCCACAGGACTAAAAGATGAAAAGTTGGCAGAGAAGAATGTATGGTCAGTTATAAACCGATTTTATTTAATTTCAAACGTTAGCCTTTTTCATCTTACACTTATACAAAAATGGATGTACAATTATCATCATATGGATGAATTGTTATTATATATATATAATTGTAAGTATTTCAGGGGAATTTCTAACGAAGGACTGCTTTCCCTCCTGCACCGACTATCTACATGATCGTGCTAGAAATGTGCACGTTCTTCAGTAATGTACTTCATCCTTCATCATCCTCAGTGACTGATACTAAGAATACAGTATTCATAGCAAGGAGAGCTCAGACGTAATAACTACATTAACCAAGAAGACTTGGTTAAAACAAGTATTTATTGATCCATCATCTAAGAAAACTATATAGATTTTGGTCGCTTCACGATCCTATAAAGGCATCTCTATCTTCAGTCTCTCCTGTGTTTCAAGACAAGCAAATGCGGGATAAATTGATAATGCAGGTAAATAATACCATTGAAGATTTGAAGGCAAAAAGAAGAGGCATTCATTAGGTGTAAAATGGTAAGTAATATCCAAATTTCTTAAATAAAAATAGTTAATTAAAACATACACAGCCCAAACCTTATTCGAACTTTCTAAGAAAACTTTTAAAAATTATTGTCTTGGGGACAGATAAATGTTATAGGTACATTATAGAATATGTTGATATAACCAACCGTAAGCAAATGACGTCAAATGATATAAGTCATTTCTAGCGAGACATTCTCCAACTACATATCTGAAAACAATTTCATTAGTAAAATTATCACATTATGACCTACACAAATTCACATCTAAAGGTTGTGTTTATTAAGTAAAATATGCCAGCACAAAAAGCGTCAAGTTCACCAAAAAAAAAAAAAAATCCAGTTATTTCACGGACTCTAACACTGTGCCTACACATCCCATTAACTGTAGGCCTTAGACAGGGACGCATGATGTCACCATGGTTGTTCAATATATTTATAGATGGGGTTGTAAGAGAAGTGAATGCTCAGGTGGCCGCAAAAGATGTGGAATTTAGAGAAAATACTCTAACACTAAGTGAGAGCTGCTGATGACACTGTGCTTTTGGGAGATTCTGAAGAGAAGTTGCAAAGGTTGATGAATAAGTTCGGAAGGCTATGTAAAAGAAGGAAATTAAAAGTGAACGTGGGGAAGAGCAATGTGATGAGGATAACCAAAAAAATTTAAGTAATGAAAAATTGGATATCAGATTGGAGGAAGGTAGTGTCGAGGAAGTGAATGTATTCAGATATTTGGGATTGGACTTGTCAGCCCATAGGTCTCTGAAAGACGAGATGATTCATAGAACTGATGAGGGGGGGAAAGGTATGTGAAGCAATGAGGAGTCTCTCTGCAGACAAAGACATTATCTATGGAAGCAAAGAGGGGAATGTATCATAGTGGTACGTATGGGTTTGAAGAATGGGTGGTGAATGTTGCAACAAAGAGAAGGCTGGAGGCAGTGGTGATGTCATATCTGAAGACTATGTATGGTGTGAATATGCAGAGAATCCATAAATTGGAGATGAGAAGTAGGTGCAAGATTCTAAAAGTATTACCCAGAGGGTTGGGGAGGGATTGTTGAGGTGGTTAGGACATTTAGAGACGATGAAACAAAATAGAATGACTTGGAGGCCATATATATCTGTAGTGGAAGGAAGGAGGGGTAGGGGTCGTCCTAGAAAATGTTGGAAGGAGGAGGTAAAGGAGGTCTTGTGTGCAAGTGGCTTGGACTACCAGCAAGTGTGCGCGTGTGCGTGAGCATGTTAGATAGGAGTGAGTGGAGATAAATAGTTTTTATGACTTGACGTGTTGTTGGAGTGTAATCAAAAAAAATTATAAAGTGATTCAAGGAAACTGGTTAGCTAAACTTCAGTCCTGGAGGTGGAAAGTACAGTGCCTGCACTCTAATGGAGTAGTCTCGATATACTGCAGTTTTTTTTTCAACTATAGTGTATACATGCCTCTGGCAAGACAGTGATGAAGTGAATGATGATGACAGTGTTTCTTCTTTTTCGGGTTATCCTGCCTTGCTGGGAAACAATGTGTTAATAAAAAATAACATTCTAAAACCCATGAAACGTTTCATTCATTTCACACAATGCATAAACCATTGAAGACTTGCTGTTCTCATTTGTGATATATTAATAATAAGAAAACACTAATTCTCTATGGATTATATCATGCTAGAGGAACGGAAGGCATTCAGATTCGATCCAAGAAAGGGGAAGACAAGTTCAGTTTCTTGGATCAATAGTTCCTCACCTGCTGTGGGGGAATGGACCCCTAAGATATAATGTGGACTGTAAATGTTGCTACTTAGCTTGTTGATGCATCCACGACTCCCCAGCCATCACAGTAGTCGTTGGTTGATGCCTCCGTTCACTTTCACCACAGGGCTGTAATGGTGTATAAAATTATGTAAGTATAATATATTGCCCCAAATGAGCATATGCCCATATCGTCAGTCATTGAATAAAGACTGAGATAAACACTCACGTGTTTTGGGCGGATCGCCCGCGTATTACCGGGTGTATGATAAATCTGCCTAGATTATGAACATGTTCCCAACTGCGCAGCCTTATACATGTCTGCGCAGCCATATACATGTCTGAGCAGACTTACCTGGGTATTTGTATCGGACCCTTAATTCACACCCGGAAAACGCTGTCTTGATTGAAGAACGCTAACTTGTTTCCCTGAATCCATTCTTAAATGTTATTTTGCTCACACTCCAACAACAAGTAAAATCATAGACACCACTTGACTCCACTTGATCCTATCTAACATGCTCACACACGCTTGCTGGAAGCCTCAGCCCCTCACGCTAAACCTCCTTTACCCCCTTCCATCTAACCTTTCATAGGACAACCCCTACCCCACCTTCCTTCCACTTCACGATTATATGCCTTTCTAGTCATTCTATTTTGTTCCAGCCTTTGTAAATGACTGAAGCCCCTCAACAACCCCTCTTCAGCCTTATGGATAATACTTTCAGAAACCCTATGGATACTCTACATAATAATCATGACATCTCCACTGCCTCTAGCAACATTCACCACCTATGTTTCACACCCATATAGGAGCGTTGCTACCACTATGCTCTCATACACGGCAACAATGCTCTTTTATTTGTGTGAACATCCTCAATTTTCAGAGTAAGAACACCTGATATTTCTGTATTACTATTTTTCTGCTAATCTGAAAGTGACGGATCTGAGAGTGATGGATAACCCCACTGGTTCTCAGCAGTCTCCACCCCCCACTGGTAAAATTTGGGCCTTTTCCACTTTGCCCTGAGGGTCTAACTCGGTATGGCGGATCCCCTTCAGGGTATATCACGGTATAGCACAGATCGTGATCCTTTAACATTTTAAAAAGATTTATAACTAGAGAAAACAATCTCTTCTGCAAGAACTGCTCATATTTTCATGCTACAGGATGGTTATATCCTCTTTTAAATACATTACGTAAGGCAAAATTGTGAGATAACAAATCATAATTTATCACGCGGTAACGTAATAAATGTTGTCATTAAACGAAGAAAATACTGGGTTATCCTGCGTTATTAACCTTCTTAATATAAACATATTTCAGTTTTCTTAGGTATTTATTTACCTTCGCTCTAATCTCGCAACTTTCAGGGTCTCGCTATTTCCCCACTTAACCTAACCCTTTTATTTCTCTTCTCCCACCTTGCATCCTCCCCATCACCACTACTCTCCCCAGTTCTACCACGGACCGTCTTTGACTCTCGTCACTGGGATCCCACATAAAACAATCGATACCTGGTGTCCCGGGCCAGTTGTCTGAGAGTTCACCTGCCAACCTGTGCATAATAACTTCCGGTGGGGAATACCACACAACCACACCTGTTACTTATTTGTAAAGGAAAACCTCTTCCCTTCTAACATTCTCTATCTCTTTCTCTCTCTTTTTGTCTATGAAAAGCACTCTCTTCCATTCTTTTTATCCTATCAATTCTCATTATTATTATATTATTCTCAAAAGTTTCTAATTTCTGCAAAATCTAGTGTTACGTTTATTTTTAAAATATTACTTTATTTCATTATATTCTCTGTAACTTACTGGGAATATCATGACGTCCATTTCCAAGTAGTGTACATCAGTTTAGCAGGTGTCGTTAAAAGAGGACAACCCGCTCTAGCAGTGTACATCAGATTAGCAGGTGTCGTTAAAAGAGGACAACCCGCTCTAGTAGTGTACATCAGTTTAGCAGGTGTCGCTAAAAGAGGACAACCCGCTCTTCTTAATATAAACACAATGTTTTCTTCTTTACAATCCTAGTCTTATAATCAAATGTTCTCTTTCATGGAAGAATATGAGGCACCCCCACATACTGACTTCCGGAGTACCTATACCAACTTCTCTCTCCCTCCGTATCTGTCTACCTATCTACATTTCTGTCTTTCTCATTTACTCTTACACTCTTAGTCTATTAACGACAGACTTTTCATTCTTTTATTCAGTGTTAAGATTTAATGAAGTATATAATTAGGAAATAATATCCCTTTTTTTACTTAAAAGAAACATTTCTGAGTTCAACAAAACAAGGTATAAACTTTATAATCAATACTAAAGAGAAAAAAATCTATCATTTTCATATTATACAGAGAATGTGGTTCATTAGCAAAATTAAATCGAACGAAGGCTGGCTTATTAAGCATCTAGTTTAATTAGATGTTTTCAACTGAATTCCTCCATGCAGATCTATTTCCATCAGAACTCGAGCAATCCACCAATTTTATCCTGTTTTTAACACGTTAGAAAATACGGACTAATCTTACTCCACACTTATATTTTTGATCTCCCTCTCACAGAAAAAAAGGATTAATGCTGCTATCTCTATCATTTCTTTATTCTGTTCTTGGGTTCTTGGCGAACCTTGAACCTTGTTTTAAACACATTCACTCTCATCTCGACCTTCCAGGGAAGAAATTTACCTTATTAGTATAAGTCTTAAGATGACTTCCAATAGTTTTAAATTACGATCTTGGGAGAGAAGGAAATGCCGCAGAAGTCGTTCTTAAGAGACATTAAAACTGGAGACTCTCATGATTTCTTTTTAATACCTCTCTCACACCATCCCGATCTCTTTTAGCTCGAAGTTTTATGGATAAATCTGGTCTTCCAGCTCATATTCTTGACGCTCGTACCTCCATGTCTCACTAATTTCTTAACAGCTTATAGGATTATATTAAGATTAATTCATTCATTACTCTGATCACATAGAAATTCATTGAAATCGTCAGATTTAAACTCTTCACTGAGTAAATTACTAACAAATTTGTGACGCTTCTCTAAATCAAACTTCAAAGGAGACAACAGGAAAATGTGATCCAGCACTAAGATTAGCTCATACACACACACACACACACACACACACACACACACACACACACACACACACACACACACACACACATACACACACACACACACACACACACACACACACATACACACACACACACACACATACACACACACACACACACACACTAAACTACAGACCAGTGTCACTGACATGTATTGCATGCAAGGTCATGGAGAAGATAGTCAGGAGAAGGGTGGTTGAGCACCTAGAAAGGAATGAGCTTATCAACGACGGCCAACACGGTTTCAGGGACGGGAAATCCTGTGTCACAAACCTACTGGAGTTCTACGACAGGGTGACAGCAATAAGGCAAGAGAGAGAGGGGTGGGTAGATTGCATATTCTTGGATTGTAAGAAGGCGTTTGACACAGTTCCACACAAGAGATTAGTGCAGAAACTGGAGGACCAGGCAGGGGTAACAGGGAAGGCACTACATTGGATCAGGGAATACCTGTCAGGAAGACAGCAGCGAGTCATGGTACGTGGCGAGGTGTCAGAGTGGGCGCCGGTGACGAGCGGGGTTCCACAGGGGTCAGCCTGGGACCAGTGCTGTTTCTGGTATTTGTGAACGACATGACGGAAGGAATAGACTCCGAAGTGTCCCTGTTTGCAGATGATGTGAAGTTGATGAGAAGAATTCAATCGGACGAGGACCAGGCAGAACTACAAAGGGATCTGGACAGGCTGCAAGCCTGGTCCAGCAACTGGCTCCTGGAGTTCAACCCCACCAAGTGCAAAGTCATGAAGATTGGTGAAGGGCAAAGAAGACCCCAGACGGAGTACAGCCTAGGGGCCAGAGACTGCAAACCTCAATCAAGGAAAAGATCTTGGGGTGAGTATAACACCAGGCACATCTCCTGAGGCGCACATCAACCAAATAACTGCTGCAGCATATGGGCGCCTAGCAAACCTAAGAACAGCATTCCGACATCTTAATAAAGAATCGTTCAGGACCCTGTACACTGTGTACGTTAGGCCCATATTGGAGTATGCAGCACCAGTTTGGAACCCACACCTAGCCAAGCATGTGAAGAAGCTCGAGAAAGTGCAAAGGTTTGCAACAAGACTAGTCCGGAGCTAAGGGGTATGTCCTACGAGGGAGGTTAAGGGAAATCGACCTGACGACACTGGAGGACAGGAGAGATAGGGGAGACATGATAACAACATATAAGATACTGAGAGGAATTGACAAAGTGGACAGAGACAGAATGTTCCAGAGATGGGACACAACAACAAGGGGACACAGATGGAAGTTGAAGACTCAGATGAATCACAGAGATGTTAGGAAGTATTTCTTCAGTCACAGAGTTGTCGGGAAGTGGAATAGTTTAGGAAGCGATGTAGTGGAGGCAGGCTCTATACATAGCTTTAAGCAGAGGTATGATAAAGCTCATGGCGCAGGGAGAGTGACCCAGTAGCGGCCAGTGAAGAGGCGGGGCCAGGAGCTTTGACTCGACCCCTGCAACCACAACTAGGTGAGTACAACTAGGTGAGTACACACACCCACATACACACACACACACACACACACACACACACACACACACACACACACACACACACACACACACACACACACACACACACACACACACACAAGCTCGACATCTGGTCTAGCAATTGGCTTCTCGAATTCAATCCTTCCAAATGCAAAGTCATGAGCATCGGAGAAGGGCAAAGAAGACCGCTGACAGAGTACAAGCTAGGCGGACAAAGGCTACAAACCTCGGCAAAGGAGAAAGACCTTGAGTGAGTATAACGCCAAGCACGTCTCCGGAGGCACACATCAACCAGATAACTGCGGCAGCATATGGGCGACTGGCAACCTAAGATTAGCGTTCCGTTACCTTAACAAGGAATCGTTCAAGACACTGTATACCGTGTACGTCAGGCCCATACTAGAATATGCAGCACCAGTCTGGAACCCACACCTGGTCAAGCACGTAAAGAAACTAGAGAAAGTGCAAAGGTTTGCGACAAGGTTAGTTCCACAACTCAGGGTCTGTCTTATGAAGAAAGATTGAGGGAAATAGGACTAACAACACTGGAGGAAAGAAGGGTCAGAGGAGACATGATAACGACATACAAAATACTGCGGGGAATTGACAAGGTAGATAGTGACAGGATGTTTCAGAGTTGGAACACAGAAACAAGGGGACACAACTGGAAGCTGAAGACTCAGATGAGTCAAAGGGATGTCAGGAAGCATTTCTTCAGCCACAGAGTAGTCAGGAAGTGGAATAGTATAGAGAAAGATATAGTGGAGACAGGAACCATACATAGTTTTAAGACAAGGTATGATAAAGCTCATGGAGCAGGGAGAGCAGAGACCCATTAGCAGACAGCGAAGAGGCGGGGCCAGGAGCTGAGTCTCGACCCCTGCAACCACAATTAGGTGAGTACAATTAGGTGAGTACACACACACACGAGAATTAAATCAGATGAGGATCAGACAGGACTACAAAGAGACCTGGACAGGCTAGACACGTGGTACAGCAACTGGCTACTCGAATTTAATTCCGCCAAATGCAAAGTCATGAAGATCGGTGAAGGGCAAAGAAGACCGCAGACAGAGAGGGGTGGCCAAAGACTGCAAACCTTTCTCAAGGAGAAAGATTTTGGGGTGAGTATAATAACGAGCACGTCTCCGGAAGCACACATCGACCAGATAACTGCTGCAGCATATGGCCGGCTGGCCATATTGAGCATCTAGAAAGACACAGGCTTATAAATAACAACCAGCACGGTTTCAGGGAAGGTGAATCCTGTGTCACAAACCTACTGGAGTTTTTGACAAGATAACGGACGTAAGACACGAGAGTGAGGTGGATACTGCATTTTCTCGGACTGCAAGGAGGCCTTCGACACAGTTCCTCACAAGAGGTTAATGAAAATGCTAGTGGATCAGGCACGCATAACAGGAAAGGCACTGCAATGGATCAGAGAATATCTGACTGGGAGGCAACAACGAGTCATGGTACATGACGAGGTGTCAGAGTGGGTGCCTGTGACGAGCGGGATTCACAGGGGTCAGTCCTAGGACCTGTGCTGTTTTAGGTGTGTATGAATGACAACGGAAGGGATAGACTTGAAAGTGTCCCTGTTTGCAGATGATGTGAAGTTAATGAGGAGAATTAAATCGGTCGAGGTTCAGGCATGAATACAAAGATCGGGAAAGGGCAAAGAAGACCACATACAGAGTATAGTCTAGGTTGCCAAAGACTACAAACCTCACTCAAGGTAAAAGACCTTGGGGTGAGTATAATACCGAGCACTTCTCCTCTGGCACACATCAGCCAGATAACTGCTGCCGCATACGGGCGTCTGGCAAACCTTAGAATAGCGTTCCTATACCTCACTAAGGAGTCATTCAAGACTCTGTACACCATATACGTCAGACCCATACTGGAGTATGCAACACCAGTTTGGAATCCACACCTGGTCAAGCACGTCAAGAAATTAGAGAAAGTGCAAAGGTTTGCAACACGACTAATCCCATATTTAAGGGAATTGTCCTACGAAGAGGACAGGAGGACAGGAGGGTCAAAGGAGACATGATAACGACATATAAAATACTGCGAGGAATTGACAACGTTGACAAAGACAGGATGTTCCAGAGATAGGACACAGGGATGAGTCACAGGGATGAGTCACAGGGATGTTAGGAAGCATTTCGTCAGTCATAGAGTTGTCAGGAAGTGGAATAGCCTAGAATGTGAAGTAGTGGAGACAAGAACCATACGTAGCTTTAAGAAGAGGTTTGATAATGTTCATGGAGCAGGGAGAGAGAGGACCTAGTAGCGATCAGTGAAGAGGCGGGGCCAGAGCTATGAATCGACCCTGCAACATATATGACATATATTTCATCAATAATCTGTTATTTTCACATATTTCCCTGGTAAATACACTTGACAAGGATATTTTTACTGCCAACTTTCGATATCTCTATCGAGCTTATTAACTGTTAAAAATTATATATTTAATATTTGTCCATTATTTTGTCCCGTAGTTCTTTAACTACTGGGAACGCTTGGAAGTATACTTGACTTGTGCTCACTGGAGCGCAGGCGATAGAGATACATCATAATCTACATAATCTACATAATCTGCAATCAGAAATCACTCACTACGAAAGGCGATGCAACATACCCAATGAAAAGCAGGGGCGCCATTAGTACACTAAGAGAAAACCTAAGTGTCCGGGGCCCAGGACTGTTCAACAGCCTCCCACCAGCCATAAGGAGAATTACCAATAGACCCCTGGTTGTCTTGAAGAGGGAGCTGGACAGATGATTGATTGTGCTTGTATTTTTTTTATGAAAGTTAAAGTATGTAGGTAACGTAATGTAAGTTGTAGTGAAGTAATGGTTGTACTATTTATAGTGTTGTAAGTGATGATCTAAATATATTAGGGTTAATTTTAGGTTACAAGTTTCTTGAATGTTGGAGATGATACGTTGATAACACAGGGTGCTTTGATGATAGTTAAAGTATGATTGATTTATGGAGATTTTCCTAATAGCTATGTAGGAAGTGAAAAGGTGTTCATAAGGGAAAGGGGGAATTATTAGCTATACATGAGTAAAAAAGTGATTTTATAAGGAATATTTGGAATAATAATAAGGTGGTATGATAAAATATGTTCAGGTAAATGGAGAAGAGTCTTCTTGAAATGCAAGATGTTTAGTGTAGGAAAGTTGGAAGAAATGAGATATAAGGGTACACAACCCGCTCTCAGGAGACTGAAACTTAGACGACGTTTCGGTCTGAACTGTACCATTAATTAATCACACAAAAACACGAAGGTCAGACAGCCAGTATACGTGAGGAGGGACCGGGAGTGAAAGAAGAAGAGGTAGTAGTATAATGATAGAAGTAGTGGCAGTAGCGGTAGACGTAGTGGTAGCAGTGGTAGTAGTAGTAGTAGTAGTAGTAGTAGTAGCAGTGTTAGTGGTAGTAGTGCAGCAGTGGTAGAGGAAGCAATACGCAGTAGTGGTAGTGTCATTAGACTGAGAGAATGGAGTTTAACGAAGCAATAGTAGTGGTAGTAGCGTAAAGGCAAGAAAAACCAGCACTGCATGAGAGGTAATGGTACAACGAGGGTAAGACATAAACCCTGGGAAACACATAGGGCAGAAGCCACTTAATTAGGAGTAAGGAAAGGCCAAAAAAATTAATATGGAAAAGAGGTAAGAGAGAGATAATTAGGTCAAGTCACGAGTATTGTGAAGTTTGGAGCATTTAACAATATAATACAAATTGAAAGTATTTACAGAAATATTGTATTTGAGAATTGTTTCAATAAGACGATGTATGTGAAGGCTAGAACAAGGATAGACAGTATTGGTAGACAACTAGTCAATAATATGACTGGTCTCTAACATGACAGAAAAAGAGTATTACTAGTTTCGGCAAGTCTAAAACTTCTTTTGTGTCCTTAAAGGTTAAAATGGGAAGTAAATCTTATGCACACAAAGCAGGAGTTGTGTACAGGAAAAGGTGATTTTCACAAGATGAATTCACTGTATAGGTGAGAAAAAATAGACAAACAATAACTATAAAAATAATTTGAAAAATTAACATGCTGGAAGGAGAAATCGTTCATAGATGTCAGATGTATGTGATAAAACATCCGGCAAGTATTTTTACCAGGAAAATTTATAAATTGAGAAATTATTGATGAAATTAGTCAAGCGAAATATGTGTTTAAATATTATCTTTATTCTGTGTTTAATAATAATCTTAATTCCTGAAAGACTTCTTTCTGCTCCTCTTTTGAAGTCTGTAGTCATTAAGTGTAACTCGCTAATGTGTCAGTGCTTTACTAAGTGATGTATTAAAAAAAAAGATTTCTCTGAGTTTCTGTGTTATTACAGTGACGAATGAATCTTAAGATAATCCTATAAGATTTTAAGAATCTACTGAGCTGGTGAAGAATGGGGGTTATGACTTAAAACTATGTGAGCTGCGGTAATAGCGAGATCCTTAAAACTACGAGCAAAGAGACACAGCGAAACCGTGAGAAAGTAATTAAGAATCTTGAGAACTCTCGGTTTATATACATGTTATGTACGAGGAGTTTTACGGTAATTACTTCGCCCGCAAGCTAGTACTTCAAAATTATTTGAAGTCATCTTAAATACTAATTAGATTATTTTGTCACTGGTAGCTGAAGATGAGAGTTAATGGGATTAAAATAAGGTTGAAGATTTTCCAAGTACCCAAGAAGAGAATGAAAAAAATATATAATGAGTGCAGCATTCATCCACTTTCCTGAGAGATGAAGATTAAGATGTGTGTGGAGTAAAACTAGTCCCCGTTTCCTAAGTTGTAAAAAAAGTATAAAGTTGGTGAATTGCCTATTTCTGAAAAGAGGGGGAGGAAAGAGAAAGAGAGAGAGAGAGAAGGAGGGGAGTAGTGGGGAGAGAAAGAGACAAAGAGGAACTATGTCAAAGTTTTCAAAGGCAAGGAGAGGTGTATATTATCCTTAAATAGTTGAACCAAGATAAAGCTCTGGGTACGGATAAGATAAGCCATAGAAGGCTGAGTAGATGTGCAGACCAGCTAATGTCACATCTAACTGCCTTATAGTGTAAATTGCTTTCTCTGTGGATAGACGCAAATGCAGTCTATATTCACCATTAGCAAGAACTTATATAAAATAAAGTCCTTTCTAAAATTTGATCTTATACTTTTAAAGATATATATATATTTTATTTATTTATGTTAATGTAAAAATTAATAATTTTGTACCAAAAGAACCTTCGAAAACTTACTTAACCTTATTGTAACAAGTGCAATTTAATGTAGCCTAATCCAACTAAATATATTTTAGATCAGTTTATAATAATTTATTAATAAACACACACAATTAAATATATGTTTTCGTTAGGTTCAGAATGATTTTTTGCGTTGCTATTTAAGCCAATATCGCAAGTTTTACCTATATATATATATATATATATATATATATATATATATATATATATATATATATATATATATATATATATATATATATATATATGTCGTGCCGATTAGGTAAAACTTGCTATTTTGGCTTAAATAGCAACGTTCTCTTCCATATAAGACAAGTGAAAATTTGTGTATGCAATAATTTCGCCAAAATCATTCTGAACATAACGAAAAAAATATATTTCATTGTGTTTGTTTATTATTAAATTAATGTTAACGTATCTAAAATATATTTAGTTGGGTTAGGCTAAATTAAATTGCGCTTGTTGTAATAAGGTTAGGTAGGTTTTCAAAGTTTCTCTTGGTACAAAATTAAAAAAATTTACATTAACATAAATGAAAAAAATATATCTTTAAACGTATAAGAGAAAATTTTAGAAAGGACTTAATTTTAGATGAGTTCTTGCTAATTGACCAGTTTTACCTAATCGGCACGACATATATATATATATATATATATATATATATATATATATATATATATATATATAGTCGTGCCGATTAGGTAAAACTTCATTTTGCTTAAATAGCAACGCTCACCTTGCCATATAAGACAAGTGAAAATTTGTGTATGCAATAATTTCGCCAAAATCATTCTGAACATAACGAAAAAATATATTTCATTGTATTTGTTTATTATTAAATTAATGTTAACGTATCTAAAATATATTTAGTTGGGTTAGGCTAAATTAAATTGCGCTTGTTATAATAAGGTTAGGTAAGTTTTCAAAGTTTCTCTTGGTACAAAATTATAAATTTTACATTAACATAAATGAAACAAATATATCTTTAAACGTATAAGAGAAAATTTTAGAAAGGACTTAATTTTAAATGAGTTCTTGCTAATTGACCAGTTTTACCTAATCGGCACGACATATATATATATATATATATATATATATATATATATATATATATATATATATATATATATATATATATATATATATATATATATATATATATATATATAGATTAATGTTAACGTATCTAAAATATATTTAGTTGGGTAGGCTGAATTAAATTGCGCTTGTTATAATAAGGTTAGGTAGGTTTTCAAAGTTTCTCTTAATACAAATTTATAAATTTTTACATTAACATAAATGAAAAATATATCTTTAAACGTATAAGAGAAATTTTAGAAAGGACTTAATTTTAGATGAGTTCTGCTAACTGACCAGTTTTACCTAATCGGCACGACATATATATATATATATATATATATATATATATATATATATATATATATATATATATATATATATATGTCGTGCCGATTAGGTAAAACTGGTCAATTAGCAAGAACTCATCTAAAATTAAGTCCTTTCTAAAATTTTCTCTTATACGTTTAAAGATATATTTTTCATTTATGTTAATGTAAGAATTTATAATTTTGTACCAAGAGAAACTTTGAAAACCTACCTAACCTTATTACAACAAGGGCAATTTAATTTAGCCTAACCCAACTAAATATATTTTAGATACGTTAACATTAATTTAATAATAAACAAACACAATGAAATATATTTTTCGTTATGTTCAGAATGATTTTGGCGAAATTATTGCATACACAAATTTTCACTTGTCTTATATGGCAAGAAGAGCGTTGCTATTTAAGCCAAATCGAAGTTTTACTAATCGGCACGACATATATATATATATATATATATATATATATATATATATATATATATGTCGTGCCGATTAGGTAAAACTGATCAATTAGCAAGAACTCATCTACAATTAAGTCCTTTCTAAAATTGTTTCTTATACGTTTAAAGATATATTTTTTCATTTATGTTAATGTAAGAATTTATAATTTTGTACCAAGAGAAACTTTGAAAACCTACCTAACCTTATTACAACAAGCGCAATTTAATTTAGCCTAACCCAACTAAATATATTTTAGATACGTTAACATTAATTTAATAATAAGCAAACACAATGAAATATATTTTTTCGTTATGTTCAGAATGATTTTGGCGAAATTATTGCATACACAAATTTTCACATGTCTTATATGCCAAGATGAGCGTTGCTATTTAAGCCAAAATCGCAAGTTTTACCTAATCGGCACGACATATATATATATATATATATATATATATATATATATATATATATATATATATATATATATATATATATATAAATATATAAATGGATCATCCCGATAAAAAATGATCATATATACTATGCTCTGATCAAGGACTGATATGGTTATTCACGTGATAAATTATACCCCTCTGAGTCGACAGGGACTGTTTCTACTAGCAATAAAGAGAAAGCTGCTCTATTTGCTAAACATTTTGCTGCCAAGATCTAAGTCCCTGTTCCAGCTACAGAAACCTCTTTCCTAGCTGCAAGAACTGTGTCAAACTGTCAAGAGGTGACAATAAACCAGAATTAAATATTTCTTTGCAATGTATATATTTCTTCAACACTGGAGACGTAGAAGGTCTTATTGTTATGTACATGAACGATATTGTCAAGACCTCACACACTTGGCCTCACTTCTTGGACAGCGAGATGGTAGCTTATAATCAAAATGATAGACAGCAAACAACAACTCTTCTCAAGAATAGAATTTCATCTGAGATCATTGATTCCTAGAATGATTGGAGTTTGGAACATGGTTGTACAGCATTACAATGTCGATCAAATAACGTCAGGTGAGCAAATTAAATTGCTGGCCATAGATTGTGCCACCTTCATCCTCTTCCCTCTTTAAATGTTTCAAAACAATAATAAGTCTGTTAAATGAGAGAGAGAGAGAGAGAGAGAGAGAGAGAGAGAGAGAGAGAGAGAGAGAAGAGAGAGAGAGAGAGAAGAGAGAAAGAGAGAGAGAGAGAGAGAGAGAGAGAGAGAGAGAGAGAGAGAGAGAGAGAGAGAGAGAGAGAGAGAGAGAGAGAGAGAGAGAGAGAGAGAGAGAGAGAGAGAGAGAGAGAGAGAGAGAGAGAGAGAGAGAGAGAGAGAGAGAGAGAGAGAAAAGAAAGAATAAGAGAGAGCGATACGAGAGGGAGAGAGTATACGAGAGAGTGGTGGTGGTGAAGACGTGTTAAAATGCCCTCCACAAATTTTCTTAATATTACTTAACTACGAGAGTTGGTGAGAAAAACTGTTCAGTGACATAGTACTACCTACAACAAACTAATAGAAGAAAACTCCTTAATGGAAATGAATATCAGCGAAATAGTGATATTTTAGTGTGTTTTGGTGACCAAGTGTAGTTTGTGAGGGAGGACTGGCAGGCCTATGTGCTGACGTCACTACTGCCTTCGCAGTGATTACCTAATATTTTTCTCCTTGGTGCTATATAATAACATCTGGGTGCTTTATTACAACTTGACTTCTGCATCTTGCTATTGCCCCGGCGGCTCCTGCAGTATTTGTGGGTATGCTACAATAGACCAGCCACTTCTTAAATGTTCCAACAACTGCCTCACAGATTGCATTCTTAGGAGCTTGAAAGATATCCAGGGTCCTTTGATATATGCGGAAAGAAGCCTGGAGCCTCAAGAGGAAGCTTCATAGGTACCTCAGATAATCAAGACTGCCCTAGTGGGCTGGCTTGTAAAGATGCAGCTAAGATAATCCAGCACAGAAAAGCACTTCATGATCTCTTCACATCATTAGATATGCTCCAACCTATTGCAGAAGGAGGCCAGTGCAGGCCTACATCAAGTGACACAGGCTGCTCAGTTGATGTGGATACTATTGAAAAGGACTAGAAATCTCGCACTGAGGTCAACTCTGCACCAAATAACTAGTGGAATTATGTCATCACTTGGGCTCCACAGATAGAGCTCAAAACAGTGAATTTGGAAATTCTAACATAATTCCTTTGACCACCACAGAGGGAACAGACCCATTTCCAAGCAACGATGCATGCCTTGGATCTGTCAACTCTCATACACCTGCCATCACACCTGCCAACCCTATCTCCAAAACCTGCCAGTACACCTGGCAGTAGTGCCCATCTACCAATACTAAGTCAAGATTTTCTCACCAGAGATTGATGCAGTTAATAATCAGGGGACCAACTTTGCACCTGAACAAGTGCTGCGCCAAGGCACGAACCGCAGGGACATATCTGATATATCTGTACGTGGGCATGGTAGAGGATGTGGTAGAGGACTTGGTAGAGGACTTGGTAGAGAACGTGAACACTCGACGTCCCACACTCGACGTCCCGATATAATAGCTGTTGTTGAAACACTTTTGGAGAACAAAACTACGGAAAATTTGGCAAGAATTGCTGGCTACATCTCATGGATGAGACGAGACAGGCAAGGACAAGGAGGTGTTTTTGTGTGCTTCTCTAAAAGTGTACATGCCCAGCCCATTGATGTTGCCATCCCTACTCACCTAGAAATTATGTTTTTTGCACTGGTACCTCTCTACTAGCATGTGCAATATACAGACCTCAGTGGCAACATGCAGACCCCATCAACATCTTAATGGAAAATGTGGACACACTTCTGCTCCAACACAAATGTCAACATATTTTAATTGTTGGTGACCTCAACCAACATCTTATACATAGGGACTTTTATGACCTTCTTGCAGTGTTAGACATGAGAAACTTTATTGATTTCCCTACTCACATCTCTGACTCGCTCCTCCCTTGACCCAGTAGGGAGTGATCTGTCAGAAGGCATAGTCACGTGTCAACCCCTCGGCTATGTTGGATCGTCTGACCACAAGATTGTTTTAACGACATTGGAGATCCCAACAGAACGAGGTGAGAAAACTACACATACAACCTGGCTGTGGGAAGGAGGAAACTGGCCAACTCTTTGCTCTGATCTGGCCACCTCCGATTGGAATGCTCTTCT
The DNA here is from genome assembly GCA_009830355.1 of Cherax destructor. Lineage (NCBI taxonomy): Eukaryota > Metazoa > Arthropoda > Malacostraca > Decapoda > Parastacidae > Cherax > Cherax destructor. The sequence continues at coordinate 20,502 of WNWK01011890.1, read as the reverse complement.
CTAAGGTGATGTCGACAACCAAGTGAATGCTTTCACAATATACATACTTAATCTATAACAATAAAAAAGTACAAGTCTTGGAGAAGGTATAAGAGACAACCCTCTACCTATAACAGGAACCTGCACATGCAAGCCTGTAGGAATATGGGTGAAGTTCAAAAGTGGGCCACTTCTAAATGGGAAGTGGACACAAAAAGAAAGCTGGCATCAGGTAGAGTGGGCTCCAAAACCTGGTGGCCCCTGGTCAAGGACAAACAAGGTTACTTGCCTGATGAACTTATTTCACATCTAAATCCACAGGATGGGACCATTTCTACTAGTAGTCAGGATAAGACTGACTTTTGTCACACACTTCACTGCCAAAATGCAAGTTTCTGATACAGTAAGTAACCCTCCTTGGCTAGCTGCAAGAACTGTGTTGCCACAATAAAATGTCTCATTAGTTGCATTTGTGTCCTTTTACTTAACATATTGTCGGTAATTCTACCAATATTAATACAAACTGTGTCAAAGCTCTCAGTGGTGACAATAAAACAGGAAGTGTATCTTTCTCTTAAATAGCTAGACCAAGATAAGACTGTGGGCCCAGACAAGTTGAACCCAAGATTGCCGAGAAGATGTGCAGACCAGCTAGCAGCATCTCTAAACTCATTCTCCAGTTATGACACGGATTTCAACGATTTCAAGATTTTTTTTAGTATTTTGCTGCAAGCTTGAAATCGTTGAAATCCGTGTCATAACTGGAGAATGACGCATCTGATGGATTTCAAAATATCTTCATTGGTATGGCTTCCTGCTAAGAGATGACATAGATTCCAAAAGCAGTCTTACTCCAAATATTATTGACGATACATTCTATAAGTAAGATGATTCCCAAGAAGCTGACTCTGAGAAGGTAGAAATGTGAAAATTTATTTAAATTTGTGAAGAATTTGGAATAGGAATCAGGTCAACTACTGGAGAATGCCTTTATTGATCGGCTTCAAACTTATACTAATGATGAGCTTTATTAGACGTAACTTTGTCACTTACTGGGAACTGTGCATATTTAAATTTGCAGATTTTCAATGCTGGTGTAATGTATCTTGGGCTGAGTCACAGGAACTGGGATTATTGAGTCACAAGGAACTGGGAGTATGGAATCGCAGGGAACTGGGATCATTGAGTCACAGGGAACCATGATTACTGAGTCACAAGGAACAGAGTTTTGAGTCACAGAGAGAACTAGGATTTCTGAGTCACAGGGAACCTTGAGTATTGAGTCACATTGAACCGGGAGTATTTAGTCATAAGGAACCGGGATTATTGAGCCTCATAGAACCGAGAGTATTAAGTCACAGGAAACCGGGATTATTGAGTCACAGGTAACCGAGAGTGTTGAACCACAGGGAACTGCATCATTGAGTCACATATAATTGGGATTATTGAGTCCCAGTGAACCGGGAAAACGGAATCATATGGAACGTGGAGTATTGAGTCACGGAGGACCGGGATTACTGAGGCACACGGAACCTGGAGTATTGAGTCACTAGGAACTGGGATTATTGAGTCACAAGATTTTTGGAGTATTGAGTCACGTGGATCCGGGATCGTTGTATATGAGACACCTTTCTCCGATAGTTTTGTTTTTATTTTTACCATTACTTGGGACTGCTTGTCACTTAAAATCCACTTTTTGGACTCGCATTTAGACCTTTTCCAGGGAACTGTGGGGCAGTTAGTGACGAACATGGTGAAAGGTTTCACCAAGATATTTCAACCATGGAAAAATGGTACCAGGGCAAATGGGGCACAAGAATGCTGCAGACTATTGCTGGACAATGGCAGAGAGTAGATACGGATTAGAGTTTTAAACATACTGACATATTGTACGTTGTAATAAAATCAAATATTACATGTCTTGTATCTTTAAACCTATAGCCAATAGGCATTTTTCAAGGTGATATTTGGATTCAGGACATGAAAATACATAAGAATTAACTAATCTCATTTAAGAAGCATACAACTTTTCAAAAATTGTGGACCAGTGAAATGTTCAAATATTAAACAAATGATGATATTTCACCCATAGTGATCTCCATAGATGTTAATAAGATAATTTAATAAAAAAAAAAAAATCAGATTTGCTTTTTAGAGATCTACAAATTAGGTTTATGCAGATTTTCCAAAGTTTTCAGTTTAACAAATAATAATATTTTCTTATACGACTGTAAAGCATGAAAATGAATGTAGATGGAACAAAAAATTAGACAAATTAAAACGTTCATAAGTTGACCGACGACAAATTCATAATATTTTTTAATTCAGTCATGATTTTCAAAAGTGTCGCTTCATAAGCACCTTTTCGGTTTATGACCTTGATGGTGTCTATCACTGGGCCTGTTCCTTCATTGTGTTGATCTGTATCACCTGCATTACTTGAGAAAGAATAGTTAAAGTTCCAAGGACACTACAAGGAAGCTTTACCGAAGTTCATTTGCATCTTAAGGGTTTATATGAACAGCTATTTGTGTTGCTGTGTAGGGAGCAATGAATATGTTTCATTTAGGAACCTCTCTCTCGTATCATGAATTACCCAAAACAATTACAGTTTAAGTTTACATCATTTAGTTCATGTTAGTATCATTAACTATCATGCTGAACATGATAATTTGCTTAGTTTATTGCTCTTTAGGTTTGGCTGGGTGAGTGTCTGAAAGGTTCACAGCCTCACCAAACTGAATAGCTGAAAGTTTTGCTCTCATTTTAGGTTTAATTTTCTCTTGGAAAGGAAATGAACCTCAGAAAGATAGGAGGGGGAGATGTTATATTAAGGAAGATGGAACAATGCTCAGAGAAGTTGCAGTTAAATCAAAGGGACTGGTGACGGCCACTACACTAAGAGTGCCCACCACAGCCCATCCACAAACCAATCACAAACTCATTCAGCTTCACTCCATTTAAATTCAATTTTCGCGGAAACTCTACACACCAAAAATATTCAACAGATTTAAACGATGAATCAGGAACTTGATACCTTACACACAGACTGCTGAGGTACGATGCAATGACAACTGATTGTTTCAGGTTTAAGCTACACCAAACTATCTATATTACCTTTATCAATCTACCATAAGAGTGTGTTTCACACTCAAGGGTAACAGCTCCACAGGACATGCGATGGCACATATCAGTGTAAGGAAACAAATAAGGTAGTGTTAAGTAAAGCCTTTACGCCCAACTCTTCTTCAGGATAGGTAAGTTTTACCAGGGGTTTACTCCTCCCATTGCCTGCTAGAGTTGTGATGTGGAGTGTCTAGTGTTGCTCTTGCCTCTCCCGAGTGGAAATACTGTGTTACTGTATGCATTTACAAATGGCCCAATTTGTTGGTTGTTTGTGGGAGTTGGGTTAGTGCTTCAGCAATATTGTGCTGTTATTAGAAGATCACACAGCCAAAAATGGATTCAGTGGTAAAGGGTATTTTGATAGTGGCAAGGTTGTGCTTGTACATGAATGGTATACGATACTGACAAGTTGAAAATTTAGACACATGTGCAACATCTGAGTATCTTTATTGTAGACGTTTCGCCAACCAGTGACTTTATCAATAAAAATTCTTGGACATAATTCGTATTGATAAAGCCACTGGTTTGCGGAACGACTACAATAAAGATACCCAGATGTTGCACATGTGTTAAACAATTTCAACTTGTCGTTATTGTATACCATTCATGTACAAATTGTCAAAGACTGCAACATCATGGAATGTTGGTTCAGAGGATATCTACATGACCTTCTTCACGGCTACAATTACTACTAGTTGTACTACTACCACCACCACTAACCCGTGCCTCGGGTATGACCTACTTCCACTGGGGAATCCCACCTACCAGTGACTGTGCCCTCGTCTGCTACCCGTCCCTTCCACCTGACGCCAGTATATTAGCGCCAGCCTACTTGCCTGTGCTCCAGAATCTTCACGACTACGGTGTTCTTCACACCAACTACAAGGCCGAGGGTCTGATTACCTCATCTTTTGTATATAGTTCTACTGTCTTCAAATTATGTCTTATAATTTGCATTGATAAAGCCACTGGATGACGAAATGCCTACAATAAAGATACCCAGATGTTGCACATGTGTCTTAATTTTTCAAGGTTGTGCTTGAAGATGGCTCTTACACTGTGATGTAGAAAACGTATTTTTGTGATGCATTTATTTCTTCTGTCCTGTCAGCTATCTCCCATTTTCTGTTCATTCATGAATTTTTTTATTTCGAAATTCATTATTGAATGTATTATGCATCATTAATTGCTAAATTTGATTAATTGACAATAACTTAACCTTACCTAAGTTTCCGTAACTAACTGATGCTATGCAGACAAATCAGGAAAAGGCAATAGAGTAATACTCCAAAATTGTGTTTTTTGGGGGGGACACTTTAATCCAAGAAAATAGAGAAACATTTAAATTTTTTTGTTGTACTAAGAATCATTACACTCAATGTTTTGTAAGTCTTCACAGATGCTGCTTCTCACCTAAGAATAAATATGAATTTAACTGCAATATTTAAAGCGCAGCATGACTCTATCCGGAAATTACCCTCCCATAAACCTGACGTCAGTGGAAGCCAAACTTTTACAAACGCTTATTATTTCCTGGTTAACCGAATTCTTTTGCTTTTTTTAAATTTGCGGAACTATCATGTCCTATTGTTTTTCTTTCATCATTAAACAGTAACTTTATATTTCCTCTTCAGTTATTGCAATGCCTTTTATTTTAGTCACAAATATGAAATAATAATCAATACAAAATCAATTATTTTTTAACGCAACTAAAGTTGGTGTTAAGTACATTACAGTGGCTGTGTTATTCTATTTCTTACTTTGTGTGTTCTCTTTATTATTTAGGTCTCATTTATGAAACTTGAATAACGGATTTCTATACCACTTGCTTTGTTCTTTGTTGTTTGAGTCTCTTTTGAGAGTTGAGTTTGGAATCTTGATCCATTGGATGGATATCTTTTATATCTTGTCAAGTGCACATTAGCTCTTTCCATTAAACCATTACTTAAAATGTCCTGTTTTTACATGTTTTAGAAGTGAATTATTTTGATTCCACTCCAACATATTAAACATACAACACTGGCAGATTATATTACCTTCTTGCTCTGCAAAATTTACACATAATTTGTTTGAAATTGTCTTTAATGTATATTTTCATTCTATGAGGTCAAATTTAGTAAAATTTATTGATTTTGAAGGAATAAACTATTTGCTTGATTTCGGATTGGTTTAAATAATTGTGAATCCCGATGGGGAACTTAGGGAGATTTTTTTTTCTTTTTGTTTCTTCCTGCAACTTTTCGTTTTTATTTTGCTCACAGTTAGAGGCCTCATCAAATCGCCTTCTGAATTTTAAGAATTCTTTATTCCTCGAGAAACTGGCGTGTGAACGTTCCTTATCAACTAAGTTATTCAACCTATTCTCAGTATCCTGGAATAATTCTGATAAAAGAAAACTTCATATGTTCAGAACAAGTGCCTCCTGGTTCGACGACGCGAAGAGTAAAATTCGGGAGAGTAGGTGCAGATTTGTGCATTTTTATTGTAAGATGGAGTGAAATTTTTATTCCAATAATACATTAAATAAATTTTAGTTTACATCCTAGGTACAGCTTCCGTAGTTACTGACTTATTAATCTTAGGCCCAGGATAGTAACTGTCTAGCTTGGTTAGCATGCAGACAAACTTCTGTTAATACAAAATTGTTAAAAAAGATTGGTATCTGAGAAATAACTGGAGAATTACTCATATGATTGGCTACAAATTTTCATTATAGCTGTGGTGTCTGGAGGGCAGCTTTGGTGCTCTTTTGGGTTCCATAATTCCTATTTTGCGAGCATTATTATTCATTAATAATCTTAAAGTAAAGAATCCTTCTTCAAGCTGGCTTCAAACTATTGATACTGATATATTTTGAAAAACGGATGATTTCCCATAATCTTAGTCTGAGCTCAAGTAAATATGAAATTTGTTTCAGGATGTATGGGTTACTGTTTGACAATGTTTCGAACCAGTTTTATCAAATTGGATTGTCTTGAGAAATCAACTCAAATATTTTTTTAGAAAACATTGAATATAAAAGAAATGAATGTAAATGAAAAAAAAATTAAACCGAATAAATAACAATTCAATATTTAAGGTGTTTTTAAATATTTCGAGGACAGATTTTCCCATTTTCGATAAAACTCTCAGCAATATTTATCATTTATTTCTGTAAAAATATTCGTTCATATCTGGAAAATACCTTATCCCATTGGCTTCAGATTGTTAACAAAGGGGCTCTGGTGGCCTGCTGGCTAAAGTTCTCGCTTCACACGGCGAGGGTCTGTGTTCGATTCCCAGCCAGGGTAAAAACATTGGGCGTGTTTCTTTACACCTGTTGCCTATGTTCACCCATCAGTAAAATGGGTACCTGGGTGTTAGTCGACTGGTGTGGATCGCATCCTGGGACACTGACAAAATTTGCCCGAAATGCTCAGCATAACATGGGGCTTTCTATATAGTAGTATGTCATTGATGTCAGCTAGGCTTGTGTACCTTGTACATGTACATTTTTATGTTGGTCAAGATTCACAGGATTATTTGCATGTGTGGGCGCCCTATGGACGGTGTTACCTAGGCCACTCCAAGAATTTATATCCCTGTGATAAAGTTCTCTGTCTCCACAAGCTCCTCAGTGCACCACTCATCTTTTTCCCGTTTATTCTATGATTCACCTCATCCTTCATATACCCATCCGCTGACACATTCACTCCCAAATATCTGAACACATTCACCTCCTCCATACTCTCTCTCTCCAATCTGATATCCAATCTTCCGTTATCTATTTTTTTGGTTATCCTCATCACTTTACTCTTTATTATATTCACTTTTAATTTCCTTCTTTTGCATACCATACCAAACTCATCCACCAACCTCTGCAACTTCTCTTCAGAATCTCCCAAAAGCACAGTGTCATCAGCAAAGAGCAACTGTGACAACTCCCACTTTGTGTTATATTCTTTATCTTTTAACCCCACACATCTTGCCAACACCCGAACATTCACTTCTCTTACAACCCCATCTATAAATATATTGAACAACCACGGTGACATCACACATCCTTGTCTAAGGCCCACTTTTACTGGGAAATAATCTCCTTCTCGCCTACATACTCTAACCTGAGCCTCACTATCCTCGTAAAAACTTTCACATCTTTCAATAACCTACCTCCTATTCCATACATTTGCAAAATCTGCCACATTGCCCCCCTATCCACCCTATCATATGCTTTTTCCAAATCCATAAATGCTACAAACACCTATTTACCCTTATCTAAATATTGTTCACCTATATGCTTCACTGTAAACACTTGGTCTACACCCCCCCTACCCTTCCTAAAGGCCACCTTGTTCATCTGCTATCCTGATCTCCGTCTTACTCCTAATTCTTTCAATAATAACTCTACCATACACTTTACCAGGTATACTCAACAGACTTATTCCCCTATATTTTTACACACTCTTTTGTCCCCTTTGCCTTTATACAAAGGAACTATGCATGCTCTCTGTCAATCCCTAGGTATCTTGCCCTCTTCCATACATTTATTAAATAAAAACACTAACCACTCTAAAACTATATCCCCACCTTCCTTTAACATTTCTATTTTTATCACATCAATCCCAGCTACTTTACCCCTTTCATTCTACTCACTGCCTCACGAACTTCCTCCACACTCACAACTGGTTCTTCCTCACTCCAATAAGATGTTATTCCTCCATGCCCTATACTCGAAATCACAGCTTCCCTATCTTCATCAACATTTAACAGTTCCTCAAAATATTCCCTCAATCTTCCCGATACCTCTAACTCTCCATTTAATAACTCTCCTCTTCTATTTTTAACTGACAAATCCATTCTTTCCCTAGGATTTCTCAACTTATTAATCTCACTCCAAAACTTGTTCTTATTTTCAACAAAATTTGTTGATAACATCTCAACCACCCTATCATTTACTCTCTTTTTGCATTGCTTCAACACATTCTTAACCTCTCTTTTTCTCTCCATATACTCCTCCCTCCTTACATCACTTCTACTTTGTAAAACACCTCTCATATGTTAACTTTTTCTCTCTTACTACTCTCTGTACATCATTATTCCACCAATCACTCTTCTTCTTCTCGAACATAAGAACATAAGAAAAAAGGAACACTGCAGCAGGCCTACTGACCCATGCGAGGTAGGTCCATCAGTCACCGGCTTAGACCTGACCACCTGGAGCTAACCTTCTCCAGGTAAACTCCAGGTAGTCAGGTCACTTCCACTTAAGAAATTAGTACGGAATCTGATCTAGTAGCACAAGCTAGTCAGGTCCAACACACCCACCCTCATTCAAAACTACATGTATGTTATCTAACCTATTTTTTAAAAAACTACACAACGTCTCAGCCCTATGACTGTACTCGGGAGTTTGTTCCACTCATCCACAACTCTATTACCAAACCAGTGCTTTCCTATATCCTTCCTGAATCTAACTTTTCCAACTTAAACCATTGCTGCGAGTCCTGTCATGCTAGATTTTTAGCACGCTATTTACATCCCTTTATTTATTCATGTTTTCCATTTATACACCTCAATCATATCCCCCTAATTCTACGCCTTTAAGAGAGTGCAGATTCAAGGCCTCAGTCTATCCTCATAGGAAGATTTCTGATACATGGGATCAACTTTGTCATCCTCCTCTGTACCTTTTCCAGTGCATTTATATCCATTCTGTAATACGGTGACCAGAACTGTGCAGCATAATCTAAATGAGGCCTAACCAAAGATATATAGAGTTGAAGAATAACCTGAGGACTTCTATTATTTACACTTCTTGATATGAAGCCAAGTATTCTGTTAGCTTTATTGCGAACACTTTTGCACTGTTGTCTTGGTTTCAGATTACGGCTAACCAGAACTCCTAAATCCTTCTCGCAATCACAAGTATTAAGATCTACATTATTCAGTTTATATGTGGCATGGTTATTGTCCTGCCCAACATTTAGAACTTTGCATTTGTCTATATTAAACTGCATCTGCCACTTCTCCGACCACTGCATCAGACTATTCAAATCATCCTGGAGTGCTCTAATATCCTCATTAGAATGAATTGGACGGCCTATTTTGGTGTCATCAGCAAATTTGCTTATGTTGCTATTTATTCCCTCATCTATGTCGTTTATGTAAATTGTAAACAACAGGGGGCCAAAAACTGACCCCTGTGGGACACCGCTTGAGACGTGCCCCCATTCTGATTTCTTTCCATTTATGCAAACTCTCTGCCGCCTATTTGTCAACCATGCCTCTAGCCAGGAAAAAAATTCTCCTCCTATTCCGTGTGCCTTAAGTTTCATCAATACCCTCTGATGTGGAACTTTATCGAAAGCCTTACTGAAGTCCATATACACAAAAACCTTAGTGAAAAAAAGTTAGTAAATTCGTAAGACAGGAACGCCCCTTAGTAAAACCGTGTTGAGATTCATTAATCAATTTATGCCTTTCAAGTTGGCTACGAATTGCCTCGGCAATTATTGGTTTCATAAATTTACCAACTATGGAGGTAAGGCTTATTGGTCTATAGTTCGAAGCAAAGGACCTGTCACCTGCCTTGTAAATAGGTATTATATTTGTCCTTTTCCACTTGTCTGGCACTATGCCAGTTTGTAGTGATATATTGAAAATATTTGCTAAAGGTTTGCTAAGTTCCTCTTTACATTCCTTTAAAACTCTTGCAAACAGTTCATCAGGGCCTGGGGGATTTGTTAGGTTTTAATTTCTCTATTTGTCTGAGGACCATGTCACTAGTTACCAAAATCGAACATAGTCTAGTATCTTCCTGTTCAACATAATTTATTATTTCTGGAATTCTGCTAGTATCTTTCTGAGTAAAAACTGAGAGGAAGTAAGTATTGAAAATTTCACACATATCCTTATCACTGTCCGTGATCTGTCCTGAGTTACTCTTAAGTGGGCCTATCTTGTCCCTAATCTTACTTCTGTATACCTCTTCTTTGTCCATAACTGATCCTTCAACATTATTGCTACCCCTTCCTTAGCTCTAACTCTCTCCCCATTGAAACTCGACTACCCCCTTCAGCTTTGTTTCACTTAGGGCCAGGACATCCAACTTCTTTTCATTCATAACATTAGCAATCATCTCTTTCTTATCATCCGCACTACATCCACGCACATTCAAACATTCCAATTTTTTTAAGTTTTTCCTTATCTTGTTTTAGTAATTTATACAGGAGAAGGGGTTACTAGCCCATTGCTCCCGGCATTTAGTCACTTCTTACGACACGCATAGCTTACGGAGGAAGAGTTCTGTTCCACTTCCCCACGGAGATAAGCAGAAATATACACATATTTTGTATATATATGTATAATGTGTGTACTCACCTAGTTGTAGTTGCAGGGGTCGAGTCATAGCTCCTGGCCCCAGTGTGTGTATGTGTGTGTGTGTGCGTGCGTGCGTGTATGTGTTGCCGAGTAAGAAAAACTTGCTATTTTGGCTTTAATAGCAACGCTCTTCTTGCCGAATAAGTCAAGAGAAAATTTGTGAATGCAATAATTTCGCAAAAATCATTCTGAACCTAACAAAAAAATATTTCATTGTGTTTATTAGTAAATTATTGTAAACTTACCTAAAATACATTTAGTTGGATTAGGCTAAATTAAATTACGTGTAACACACAACCCGCACATAGAAGAGAGGAGCTTACGACGACGTTTCGATCCGACTTTGACCATTTACAAAGTCACACTAACACAAAGAACAGGTAGAAGGGGTAATGTATAGGCAGCAGACAGGGGAGGGCCCAAGAAAGTGGTGGAATAATAGTGGAAGTAGTAGTGGTAGTGGAAATAGTAGTAGTGGAGTCAGTCAATTTTAGGAAAGAGGAGCACTGCAATAAAGCTGGCGGCCCGTATAGGGTAAGGACAAGAACACAGAGGGGGAAAAAAATGATGAAAATAAAATAAAGAAGGACCAAAAAGAAGGAGAAATACAGAGGAGAAAGAAGAAAGAGGAGAAGGCGGAAGAGATAGAAGGGGAAGGCATCAGGTTAAGTCACGGGTATTCTGAAGTTTGGAGCATTTAACAATGTAATGGAGGGAAAGCATCAACAGAGACAAAGCCAGGGCTAAGATTCATACAGGGAAAGTTGTGTATAAGGGAGGAATCAACCAGACGGCGACTGTGAAAGTTAGACATCTGGTTGATTCCTCCCTTATACACAACTTTCCCTGTATGAATCTTAGCCCTGGCTTTGTCTCTGTAGATGCTTTCCTCTACCATTACATTGTTAAATGCTCCAAACTTCAGAACACCCGTGACTTAACCTGATTCCTTCCCCTTCTATCTCTTCCCCCTTCTCCTCTTTCTTCTTTCTCCTCTGTATTTCTCCTTCTTTTTAGTCCTTCTTTATTTTATTTTCATAATTTTTTCCCCTCTGTGTTCTTGTCCTTACCTTATGCGGGCCGCCAGCTTTATTGCAGTCCTCCTCTTTCCTAAAATTGACTGACTCCACTACTACTACTTCCACTACCACTACTACTCACTATTATTCCACCACTTCTTGGGCCCACCCTCTCTGCTGCCATAATACCCTTCTCCTGTTCTTTGTGTTAGTGTGACTTGTAAATGGTCCAAGTCGGACCGAAACGTCGTCTAAGCTCCTCTCTTCTATGTGCGGGTTGTTTTTTTATTGTTCCAATCACGGTATTGTGCCTTTTTTTGTTAAATTACGTTTGTTATAAAAATATTAGGTAAGTTTTCGAAGGTTCTTTTGGTACAAAATTATTATTTTTTACACTAACATAAATGAAAAACAATATATCTATAAACGTATAAGAGGAAATTTTAGAAAGGACTTAATTCTTGGTAATTGACCAGTTTTACCTATTCGTCACCACACACACACACACACACACACAGGGGCCACGAGCTATGACTCGACCCCTGCAACCACAAATAGGTGAGTACAGAGAATATCTGACAGGGAGGCAACAACGAGTCATGGTACGTGGCGAGGTGTCAGAGTGGGCACCTGTGACGAGTGGGGTTCCACAAGGGTCAGTCCTAGGACCTCTACTGTTTTTGGTATACGTGAATGACATAACGGAAGGGATAGACTCAGAAGTGTCCCTGTTTGCAGATGATGTGAAGTTAATGAGAAGAATTAAATCAGTCGAGGATCAGGCAGGACTACAAAGAGACCTGAACAGGCTACAAGCCTGGTCCAGTAACTGGCTTCTTGAATTTAACCCTGCCAAATGTAAAGTCATGAAGATCGGGGAAGGGCAAAGAAGACCGCAGACAGAGTATAGTCTAGGTGGCCAAAGACTGCAAACCTCACTCAAGGAAAAAAGATCTTGGGGTGAGTATAATACCGAGCACATCTCCTGAGGCACACATCAATCAGATAACTGCTGCAGCATACGGGCGGCTGGCAAACCTAAGAATAGCGTTCCAATATCTCACTAAGGAATCATTCAAGACTCTGTACACCATATACGTCAGGCCCATACTGGAGTATGCAGCACCAGTTTGGAACCCACACCTGGTCAAGCACGTCAAGAAATAAGAGAAAGTGCAAAGGTTTGCAACAAGACTAGTCCCAGAACTAAGGGGATTGTTCTACGAAGAATGGTTAAGGGAAATCGGCCTGACGACACTAGAGGACAGGAGGGTTAGGGGAGACATGATAACGACATATAAAATACTGCGAGGAATAGATAAGGTGGACAGAGGCAAGATGTTCCAGAGAGGGGACACAGAAACAAGGGGTCACAATTGGAAGTTGAAGACTCCTATGAGTCAAAGGGATGTTAGGAAGTATTTGTTCAGTCATAGAGTTGTCAGGAAGTGGAATAGCCTAGAAAGTGACGTAGTGTAGGCAGGAACCATACATAGTTTTAAGACTAGGTTTGATAAAGCTCATGGAGCAGGGAGAGAGAGTACCTAGTAGCAATCAGTGAAGATGCGGGGCCTAGAGCTATGACTCGACCCCTGCAACCACAAATAGGTGAGTAAAAATAGGTGAATACACACACACACACACACACACACACACACACACACACTTTGACTCGACCCATGCAACCACAACTAGGTGAGTACAAACACACACACACATAAACAGACGGTTCTGAGCTTTGAATACATAGAGTTACAAGTGGAGAGGGTAACAAGAGCTGAATGGGAAAAGGCAAACTACAAAAGGGGGGACTACACGGGTATGAGGAACTTTCTGCAGGAGGTTCAGTGGGACAGAGAATTGGTAAGAAAGACAGTAAACGAAATGATGGAATACGTAACAACAATATATATATATATATATATATATATATATATGTGTGTGTGTGTGTGTGTGTGTGTGTGTGTGTGTGTGTGTGTGTGTGTGTGTGTGTGTGTGTGTGTGTGTGTGTGTGTGTGTGTGTGTGTGTATTTGTACCAACTCGTGTGACTCTACCAACTCCAATCACACGAGTTTGTACAAATTATGGTCCGAAGAACACCACTTAAGGATCACGGGAGAAAAATCTTTATGATTTGGTTTGGGTCCAGACCCCAAGTGGCTCCCAGAAATGAAGGGCTTTGCAACTGTGAAGTTTTAACAAGATGAGGCAAAGATCTTTCACGCAACCATAAAAAAAATTGAGCTTGCGTATGATCCCTTTGGTAGGTGAGGTTCACGATCAGTATGAGTGAACCTTAATGGCAGCTGCTATGTATGGCAGGAAGGCGTTACTCTACTAAACCAGTAGAAATCAGTCATAAGATCAACTCCTGTAGTCGGTGGAGACTACGACTTTAGAGCGACCACTGTGACAGTTTGAATCCATGGCCGGTAGGTGATGGGTGGAGTCACCGTAAACCTATGACCATGCTAGCTATTTAGCTGGCTCTCCAATAGCAGCAGGCACAGAGGCATCATCTGGCACTCTTACCAGAAAGCTCTCGAGTAAAATTATGCTCCAAATGTAAGTTAATTAAAAAAGCAATATCGGTAAGTAAGAACTAATTGAAAGAAAAAAATGTAGCGTTCTGTTATAATGATATAAAAACAAACTTGGAGAGAAAGTTCATAAATCATGAGCATTAAATGACACCCTGAAAAGAGTGATGATATACTTCCAAGAAATACTTCACGCAGATTAGGTCTCCGGGTGTAGTGTCGTGATTCATCATCACAGAAGGAAGAATTTTGGGGTGAATGTAAAGATAAAAATTTAGACGGAGAGTATGGGCTGGACGCTGAATATGAAATAGAGAAAAGGAAATATAGAAGAAGATAAAATGTATTAAAACATTCAAGAAATATCTAGCTGAGCTTGTGTGAGTCGGACAGGAGACGATGGTTGACCCCCAGACTTGTGCTGTGGGTCAGAAGGACCTCAAATATAGTGTCAGCCTGTACTGAGCTAGTTGAACCCACAGACTATCAGCAGGAATCATATCCAAACCGAGGTTTAGATTAACACTCATACAATGGGTCAACTGAACACCTAAACTGCAAATCAACTGTAACCCACCACTGTGGGTCAACTGGAATCCACATTATAGATAAGCTGGACGCCCACACTGCAGGACAGTTCGAAGCCCATTCTGTGGGTCAGTTTAACTCCATCGCTGTAAGTCAAGTATCACTTACACTGTTAGTCAGCTGGACCCATCATAATGTGCTCAGCTGGACCTCTCAAACCGTGGTCAGCTGGAGCCCAACTAACTGACCCCCACTTAAATCAAGCTGAACACATACACTCTGGGACAGTTAGGTGTCTAAAATATTGGTCAGTTGGACAGTCACATTGTAGGTCAACAAAACGTCCACAGTGAGATCAGCTGGACAGTCACACTGTAGGTCAGCTAAACATCCACAGTGACGTCAGGTGGACAGTCACACTGCAGGTTAGCTGGACACCAACACTGTGGTTCTGCTGGATGACTGCACTCTGGATCAACTTGAAGCCTACACAATGGATGTGATTGATGCTCACACTAAGAATTAGCAGTTCACACTGAAAGTGGACGCCAACACTGTGGACCATCTTTACTCCTACACTGTGGTCCACTGTGGACCATCTTTACTCCTACACTGTGGACCACCTTGACTCCTACACTGTGGAAGACCTTGACTCCTACACTGTCGACCACCTTGACTCCACCACTGTGGACCTCTGTGGCCCACCCGGACTCCTATACTGTGGACCACTGAGGACCACCCTGACTCCTAACTGTGGACCAAAGTGGACCACCTTGACTCCAACACTGTGGACCACTGTGGACCATCTTAACTTCTTCTCTGTGGACAACCTTGATTCCTACACTGTGGACCACTGTGGACCACCTTGACTCCTTCACCGTTGACCGCCTTGATTCCTACACTGTGGACCACTGAGGACCATATTGACTCCTACTGTTAGGACCAATGTAGGCCTACTTGACTCTTACACTTGTGGACCACCTTGATTCCTACACTGTGGACCACGCATGACTCATACACTGGGGACCACTGTGGACCCCTTGACTCATACACTGTGGAACTCTGTGGACCACTCAGACTCCTACACTGTGCACCACCTTGACTCCTACACTGTGGACCACTCATGAGTCCTGCACTGTGTACCACGTTGACTCCTACACTGTAGACCACTTTGACTCTTACACTGTAGACCACTGGGGACCACCCTGACTCCTACACTGTGGACCTCTCTCCCTGTGATTCCCTACACAATGAACCACTGTGCACCTCCCTGACTCCTACACTGTGGACCTCCCTGATTCCTACACTGTGGACCTCCCTGACTCCTACACTGTGGACCACTTTGATTCCTACGCTGTGGACCACTGTGGACCTCCCTGACTACTACATTGTAGGCCACTTTGACTCCTACACTGTGGACCACTGTGGACTATCTTGACTTCTACATTGTAGACCACTGTAGACTATCTTGACTCCTACACTGTGGACAACTTTGATTCGTACGCTCTGGACCACTGTGGACCATCTTGACTTTTACACTGTGGACCATCTTGACTCTTACATTGTGGACCATTTTGACTAATACACTGTGGCCCACCTTGACTCCTGCACTGTGTACCAACTTTTCTCCTACAATGTGGACCATCTTAACTCCTAGCTGTGAACCACCTTCACTCCTACAATGTGGACCACCGAATACCTCCTTGACTCCTACACTGTTCACCAACGTGGACCAGTTTGACTTCTACAATGTGGACTACCTTGACTCCTACAGTGTTAATCACGGTGGACCACACTTGGCTCCTACACTGTGGACCACCTTGACTCCTACACTTTGGACCACCTTGACTCCTACACTGTTGAACACTTTGCCACTTACACTGTGGACCACTAAGGATCACCATGACTCCTTCACTGTGAACCACTGTGGACCACCATGACTCCTACATTTGGGCCACTGGGAACTTTCTTCGTGGACCCTAACCACCTCACTGACCACTGTGGACCATATTATGGAACTCCTCACCACTGTGGACCACTGTGGACCACCTTGAAACCTACACTGTGGACCACCTTGGCACCTACATTGTGAACCACCTTGACTCCTACACTGAGGACCACTGAGGACCACCTTATCTCATGCACTGTGGACCATCTGGAATCATTCACTGTGGACCAAACACCTGACTCCTACATTGTGTAGCACTGTAGACCACCCTGACTCCTACACTGTGGACCACTGTAGACCACTCTGACTCCTACACTGTCCGTGCATAAGACGTCAGCAGCATCACTGATATTCATGGTATATAAGATTATGACAGTTATATAAAGAAGTGAAGCACGTAGACAGAGTTGGTTCAAGTAAATGGTTTAGAAAACCGACAACAGCGAGTCATGGTACGTGACGAGGTGTCAGAGTGGGCGCCTGCGACGAGTGGGGTTCCAGAAGGGTCAGTCCTAGGACCGGTGCTGTTTTTGGTATTTATGAACGATATGGCGGAAGGAATAGACTCAGAAGTGTCCCTGTTTGCAGATGATGTGAAGTCGATAGAAGAATTCAATCAGACAAGGACCAGGCAGAACTAAAAAGAGATCTGGACAGATTGCAGGCCTGGTCCAGAAATTAGCTCCTAGACGCAGGACAGTATAGGGGGCCATAGACTACAAACCTTACTCTAGGAAGAGAATCTTGGGGTGAGTATAACACCGGGCACATCTCCTGGGGGCACATCTGGTTCGCACATCATCCAAATAACTGGTGCAGCATACGGGCCACTGACAAACCTAAGAATAGCATTCCGACATCTCAATAAGGAATCGTTCATGACCGTGTGCACCGTGTACGTTAGACCTCTATTGTAGTATACAGCACCAGTTTGGAACCCACACTTAGTAAAGCCCATAATTAAGCTAGTGAAAGTGCAAAGGTTTGCAATAAGACTAGTCCCAGAGCTAAGGGGCATGTACTACGATTAGAGGTTAAGGGAAATCGACCTGACGACACTGGAGGACAGGAGAAATAGGGAAAATATGATAACGGCAACTAAAATACTGAGAGGAATCGACAAGGAGGACAAAGACAGGATGTTCCAGAGATGAGACACAGCAACAAGGGGTCACAGTTGGAAGTTGAAGGCACATATGACTCACAGGGATGTTAGGAAGTATTTCTTCAGTCACAGAGTGGTCAGGAAGTGAAATAGTCTGCGAAGTGATGTAGTGGAGGCAGGATCCGTACATAGCTTTGAGAAGAAGTATGATAAATCTCATGGAGCAGGAACAGTGACCTAGTAGCGGCAAGTGAAGAGGCAGAGCCAGGAGCTGTGAATCGACCCCTGCAATCATAACTAGGTGAGTACAACTAGGGGAGTACACACACACACACACACACACACACATCTGGTCTAGCAATTGGCTTCTTGAATTCAATCCCTCCAAATGCAAAGTCATGAGGATCGGAGAAGGGCAAAGAAGACCGCTGTCAGAGTACAAGCTAGGCGGACAAAGGCTACAAACCTCGGCAAAGGAGAAAGACCTTGGAGTGAGTATAACGCCAAGCACGTCTCCGGAGGCACACATCAACCAGATAACTGCGGCAGCATATGGGCGACTGGCAAACCTAAGATTAGCATTCCGTTACCTTAACAAGGAATCGTTCAAGACACTGTATACCGTGTACGTCAGGCCCATACTAGAATATGCAGCACCAGTCTGGAACCCACACCTGGTCAAGCACGTAAAGAAACTAGAGAAAGTGCAAAGGTTTGCGACAAGGTTAGTTCCACAACTCAGCGGTCTGTCTTATGAAGAAAGATTGAGGGAAATAGGACTAACAACAGTGGAGGAAAGAAGGGTCAGAGGAGACATGATAACGACATACAAAATACTGCGGGGAATTGACAAGGTAGATAGTGACAGGATGTTTCAGAGAGGGAACACAGAAACAAGGGGACACAACTGGAAGCTGAAGACTCAGATGAGTCAAAGGGATGTCAGGAAGCATTTCTTCAGCCACAGAGTAGTCAGGAAGTGGAATAGTCTAGAGAAAGATATAGTGGAGGCAGGAACCATACATAGTTTTAAGACAAGGTATGATAAAGCTCATGGAGCAGGGAGAGCAGAGACCCAGTAGCAGACAGCGAAGAGGCGGGGCCAGGAGCTGAGTCTCGACCCCTGCAACCACAATTAGGTGAATTAGGTGAGTACACACACACACACAAACACACACCACAGCTTTGTCCAGCAAGTGGCTTCTCGAATTTGATCCCACCAAATGCAAAGTCATGAAGTTCGATGAAGGGCAAAGAAGACAGAGTATAGACAAGGTGACCAAAGACTGAAAACCTCACTCAAGGAAAAGGTTCTCGGGGTGAGTATAATACCGAGCACATCTCCTGAGGCGCATATACACCAGATAACTGCTGCAACATATGGGCGCCTAGCAAACCTAAGAATAGCATTCCGGCCCTCAGTAAGGAATCGTTGAAAACTCTGTACACCGTGTACGTCAGGCCCATACTGGGTATGCAGCACCAGTCTGGAACCACACCTGGTCAAGCACGTTAAGAAATTACAGAAAGTGTTAAGGTTTGCTACAAGACTAGTCCCGGAGCTACGAGGAGAGGTTAAGGAATATCGACCTGGAAACACTGTAGGACAGGAGGGATAAGGAGGATATGATAACGACATATAACATACCAAGAGGAATTTTAAAGATGGATAAGGACAGGATGTTTCAGAGATGGGACACAGCAGCAAGGGTCACAATTGAATATGCAAGATTCAGATGAGTCATAGCGATGTTAGGAAGTATTTCTTCAGTCATAGAGTTGTTAGGAAGTGGAATAGTCTGGAAAGATGTAGTGGAGGCAGGATCCATAGATGGCTTTAAAGAGATGTATGATAAAGTTCATGGAGCAGGGAGAAAGTGGACCTAGTGGTTACCAGTGAAGAGGCGGGGCCAGGAGATGTAACTCGACCCTGCAACCACAATTAGGTGAGTACACTTAGGTGAGTACACTCACACACACGTCCTGAATGGTCAATCTGTAAACCCACAAAGAGAAACCTGGCCATCCACACTGTGGGTCAGTTGAATGCCCATTATTTAGGTCAGCTGAATGAAAACAAAGCAGGTGAGCTGAACATCCACACTATGTGTTAGGTGGCTGCTCGCACTGTGTCTGTCTGCTGGACGCCCGCACTGTGTCTGTCTGCTGGACGCCCACACCTTGTTTAACTTGATACTGATGCCGTGTGTCCTCGAAACAACCAAAACGTGGCCAAAAAAAATCATCAATAAATGTCTGCTAGCAACTATTGAACTACAGAAAAGAAGATAAGTCTGAGGAGAAATATTTGAGCTCTCTTGTGTGTTTACACATTTAATGGGAGGAATTAGTGAGAAGATTCAAGACTTGCACATTTATTGGTTAAGAAAGTTTCAGAGTGAAGAATTTAATTAAAAGTTGGCAGGACTAACTTTTTTGTTCGCCCCATGAGAGATGTGTAAAGAAGCGGACTATGACATTTTAAGCTCAATTTTACGATAAAATATATTTTTTTTATTTTCTGACACATTACCAGCTTTTTGCAGCTTTACTCTATGTTCAAACATTAGTAATTGCAGAATACTGTTATAAACAGGATAAATATATATATATATATATATATATATATATATATATATATATATATATATATATATATATATATATATATATAAATATATATATATATATATATATATATATATATATATATATATATATATATATATATATATATATATATATATATATATATATATATATATATATATATATATATATATATGTCGTGCCGATTAGGTAAAACTTACGATTTTGGCTTAAATAGCAACGCTCACCTTGCCATATAAGACAAGTGAAAATTGGTGTATGCAATAATTTCGCCAAAATCATTCTGA